>JAPYZI010001358.1:0-33221 GCA_030523105.1 Ophioninae sp. A BG-2022a
ACACGTACATAAACACACACGCGGCCACGCTCAGCGCTCGGCAATTGTCCTGCCACGATTCTTCGACCGAAAAGTCGAGAGTTCGCGGCCGAATTCGCGCGCGGAGCGTGCCATCCGTCGGTAGTTACTCGCAGCGCAAAATCCCAAAATTGTCATTACCGACGTAACGAGGTGCCGCGTTAAAAGTTTCCAACGTGTTCGTCATTCCCTTAAAATCACCCTTAGAAAAAAATACGACATGTACGAACACTTTTTTTTGGAATCGGTTTTCAAAATTGAAACGAATGATCAGTTTTTTGAATAGACGTTGAACTACGTTTTGTATAAATATGATAAGCTACAGGGATGATTTTGAAGTTATCGGGGGTGGAGTTAAGATTAACTACGAAGACGAATAGTTTACGATGGTCCTCGATATCGAAGGTTTTTGAAATAACATTTTTAAATAAGTTCGCATATATCGTGGACAAATTTCCACGTCTGCGCAAAACGGTTGTTCGTTGAATCGACACGTTTTCGAACATATTGTACAGCACTATGTACAAGAGATGGACGTTGCGTCGAATTTGAGGAAACACTCGAACGCGAACGCGGGTCTGCGTCAATGCACGGGAGTGTGTATATGCGATTAGATCAAGGGTGGATGATGGAACCATTCCTGTCAACCCTGGCTCTATATCTCCCTTCCATTCTCCACCCTTCTCTGTTTACCTCCATCTCTCTTGCTGTCCCATCCTATCACCACGTGTACAATACCGAAGGGTAGATCGGACGAAAGGACAGAAGGGATTTGGTGGTAGCCACGTGGAGAACTCTCGTCAAATGGCAGTTCCAGTACTCGGTATAACTCTTTCCAATTAGGATCGAATAGTGAGAAAGAGAGGTAAAGATAGACGTGGATGAAGGGGTGGAGATAAAAGGGCTGACAACGTTCCATACAGCGTGCAATTAGTTATGAAGGTGTGATGTAGGTTGTGTGTCAAAACATGTCGAATATAATGCTATGTAACTTTCGACATGTTTTCATACGTACATACGTCCAGCTATGGCCTCGGGCCTGCTCGCGTAAATTGGAAATTCATGAATGCGTCGAACCAAGGGGTCCCTTATTTCGGAAGATTTAACTCGAAAATTATTACGGCAAACAAATTTCTGAATAGTTTGTAGTATGTGCTGCGACTGGATAAATTGAGAAACCCACAGAAACCGCAAATTCTTTTTTTCATTTAATTTTCGTATCACCTAGCTTTTGACTTTGATTTTAAATAAATTTTTGTCAAAATTCGAAAAGCTAACTGAATTATAATGACTTGTGGCAAGGACCAAGCCGCTCTCTTTTTAGGCTTTGATTTCAGGAACATCTGAAAACGGGAAATACAGGGCGTTGTTTTTTTTCAATCCCTGGCCATTTCCACGTTATCTTTTACCCAATATCGAGACCAAAATGTTCTAAAAGCGATTATTGTTCATTCGGAAATAAGAAGGAAACCAGAGACTAAATATGTCATAAGGCCGGATTAATTCTATCATAATGCCTGTTTCACAAGAGCATATACCGTGGAACTCAAAATTTATTTGGGAGAAGACATTGATATGAAACGCAAACGTACTGCATGATATAAACCGTGGTGCACCACTATTGTAATTAGGTCGCCTCCCCTATTAATAATCACAAAGCATCGTTTTGAATAATTTCATCGCATAATCTAGAAACAGTCTCATACGTGTTCGTTACCGGATATTTCACGCACATGTGTATTAGTCCCTTAGCGTGTTTAGATCGGCTATCACTGATGGGAGAACCCGTTCAAAAACAAGCTTCTCCTAAAACAAATATGACGTCCTAACCACCGTCTAAAGTTTACTTCACCCAAATGAGTCTTGTTTCGTCGTGCATTTCAAACGATAAACCTTGGTTTAGCCTAATGAACGCTTTCCTTCCAAGACACTTTCGTCAAAGTCCCTATATCTACTCCCTAAACGAACCTGTACCAGTTTCCAGGCAAAAATGCAGCCCTGCAACCTTTTGTCTGACATCCTATTAGAAGTCCCTCATCCATTCTCAAAATCATATTGTACGCCGACGTAAAAAACGCAGCATAAGATTGATGACAAAACAGTAGCGTTCGAATACCCATCCTCGTATTCCAGGTCTGCGCACTCGTACAATCGGTATGACAAAACACCGAAAGATCGACGTAGCGCATTGTAGGTACGCCTCTATACAAATGCCAGGCCAGTATCAAAGTTTCAGCGTCCCTACACACAAGAGCCAACGAAATTCACGTTACTGAGCGTAGGGAGTTGGCACAAACTATAAAGCGAGGGAAGTAACGGTAACTATGGTACTGGAAGGGGTAAAAGGGCGCGGGGTGGGTTTGCCGGGAATTACACAGTCACCAGGAATAACAAGGTCGAGTACATTTCAGTGTACACATCGACATATACATACGCGTGGACGTTACACCCAGTCCAGGGTAACAGAGATCGGGAGATCGTTGTCGCGCGTCCGAGGACTCTCGAGTAATTTATTTCGGACGTAGCGTTGGTGGAGAAACCGTGAACTCGCGGAATATCGCGCGGGGGTTTGTAGTTAACGAGGATAGGAAAGACAAAGTTGGTACCTACGTATGCTACGTCCATCCCTCGTTTACCCATTCAACTTTAATGCACGTAATCTGTTACACGGTACGAGAAATTCCGAGTCTGAAATACAGTTGTTTCTGCGAGTGATATTGCTCTATTTGTACACAGGCTTGTACACTGTGCAGTGTACATTGGCTGGCAGTGTGTCATCCATAGTTGGGTGTTCGTCGTGTTGAGAAGGATATATAAGTTTCCGAATGATGAATGGGTAACGTGACCATCGAGGCCCATTGGGCTGGGTACCAAGGTATCTCCGAGCTTCGTTCCGCGTAACGGAAGTCCCTATTTGCCGATTGTCGTCTGTACTTTTGGCACCGAGGATCTGATGGCTTGAGCGAGTTGGAAAGTCCGAGTGGAAAATCTACATGTTCGGCTGGACAGAGAGCTTGGGGGGTGGGGTTTAGGCGAAGAAGGAGTTCGTTTAATAAAGCACCAGGTTTATGGCCATAATCGTAGAAATTCTGCAGCACGGCTGAACAACTATGTGGAATATTTTGACGATGAAGATATTGGGCGAGCCAAAGCGCCGGGCTTGAATTGCGCCACGAGTTCGTCGCGTTCTCGTTTATATCTATCGCGTGTTCTACGGCGGTAGGAAACGTCGCCGTATCCCGAAATGCTTCAAGTTTGCTGTTGCAGTATATTCGAGGGCTGTTTGCCATTGCAGTATTGTGTGAACACTGGCACGCGGTTTACCGGGCAGATGGGGAAAATGGTCGAGGTCTATGACACGTAAGCAAATTGGACGTGAAAAATGTTGGGTGCACGAAGAACTTGTCAGGTTGGTTGAAGCCTGGAATCTTAGGGGTGGAAGGGAAGTCATATGTACTCGAGGTTTGGCTGGGATCGAGTTGAGCAGCACTGGACGATACTCGGAGTGGTGACCGCTGCCGATTTTTCACATTTTTTCTGTATCCTTCCTGGCTGATAGAAATGTAAGAATTAGAAGAAAAATGGAAAACAGATTTTTTGGGGAATAACCCCGAATGAGGTAATGAAACAGATCCCCAGTAATGAAATTCTCGTTTAACGATTACTTATTCGGTTCTGTCTGCTGATAAGGTGTACCTACTTTATACCAGGGTATGAGAAAAGGTATGGATAAATAAACGCAATTCTCTCGCGAGGATGGGGAATCCGGTTATCGGTATACGTAGTCAGAATATTAATGAATCTCTCTCTATCTCATTCTATCTGTCTTCCTCTTGCTCTACGTTCCTCTTCCCCTCCTTTCCACCTCTTTTTTTCCTCTTCTCGACCTTCTCTCCCTCTTTCTCTTTCTCCTCATTTGTCATCCGTTCCTCTCTCTTCTTTCCCTGCCTCACCCTCTCTCCCTCTCTCGCTCTGTTTACTCCATTCTCATCCTCCCTTCTCCGTCTCTTTTTCTCTCCCTCGCTTCCTTCACTATTTCACGTTTCTCTTTCGCCAATTCTGTATCGAATCTTGCATAATACAGAAACCGAACAATGAACTGTTCACCACTCCGTAACAATACGGAATAGTATTTTCGTTCGTACATATCATTCTGGACCCAGTGTTGACCATTTCATTCGCGCGATACGTCAGAAGCTTTCATACGTTCATCGGGGAGTTAATTTATCACAGACTTACCTATAGAATTTAGTGGAAAAGATTTATGTGGGTTTGACAGGGATTTTAGTTTCATTGTTTCAATGCCACTTCACGGTTCCATTTCTGTAAGAAACAATATTTCACGTTGCACTACCTTTTCTCGAACCTCTATGATAATTCCAAGAGCCGAAAAAATGTACCAACTGAATTTAGCATGATAGCCTGCAAACGGTGTGTAGAGCTTGTCCGGTATAGCATTGCTCGTTTTCATGGTGAACAAAAACGAGAGCAGTACACCGAAACGGTAGAACTAAACGACCGCCACTAAACGGGTTTCACATCTGGATCGGACGGCTCGATTAATCGAATGATCGATCGTCCGAATCCTCTTTTTTTTTATTCCTCTCCACCTTCCATATCCCCGTTCCCAGGTTACAACGATCCCTCGTCGTTTCTCATTCAATCTTTACTTCGCTTCGGGTGCAGTTTACGTATTTCCAGTCTTATGTATTGGTGATTTTCATATAGTTTGCCAAGCCACTTAATTCTCCGCGCGTTTGTCGATAAAACGTGGGAACAAAGTTTCGCACTCGAGCTCATCGAAATACGTGGCACTGACATCCCCGTAGATTAATAGCGTCGTTCATTTTTCTCTCGAAAGTGTTACAACGTTCTCTCCTCCCGCATATCTATATGGATCTCGTAAACTTCCGATAATAATTGGATACACGTGCAAATATAGCGCTAGACCACGTCATCGCACCTCATTTGTCACTTTCCACCAGCTTGTAAAATTACCCCGACACGAAGGCCAAATCGACTTTTTTTTCTCGAAACTCTGGAACGTTGTGTGATGGTTGCTTCACCGACCTGACATCAGCAATTATCGAAAGTTTGTGGAATACCAGAATTTTGTGGAATTGCGAATGCTTGGGTTCGTATAGGTCTTCAGATAGGAACCTCTTTTACCTGTGCAGGAATTTAATTATACCGCTCCGTCCGGGATGTTTAAAAGATCTCAAATCTTCCAGAAGTTGTGTAAGGGACTTTTATTTATCGTTTCACTTACACGAATTAGAAATCACAGATATACCAAATCCCACTGCTGTATGGAAATTTGTTTTACAAAAAAATTAATTATTGTTAAGAACATTCACAAGTCGAAATCTATTGGGAAACGTGTATTAAAAGCCTCTAGTTATAATTTAAGAAAGTCTCACTTCTGTATGGATGATTTGTCTATATCAAAGAGCTATAAATTATGTCGTTGGCGGGTCGTAGAAAATGGATAAACACGACGGGCCAATAATTCCAGTTGATTCAAAATGTTCAATGAGCCTTTTGTCGCATCATCATGGATAATGTAGCCCAGTTAATACGTCTACCAGGGTACGCCGAGCTCTAATGGGAGCTATCGGTAATTTCTGCAGCGCGAGCTCTTTAGAGGCTTTGCTACGAACACTGACATACGAAACAATTGGATATCGCTTGATACACTCTGGATACTGATTATATCATTGGTAACGAATCGCTGTCCATCACCGCTCCTGCAAGGATATTCGATACCGTTGCAGAATTTCGAATTGCGTGATGATCACAGAATATCCTTAGGATTTCCGACCATTGGATTCATTACATTGTGCAGTATAATTATGGAGATCTGAGATATGAAAGATGTAAGACTTTGAGGATTTAAATATATATATATATATACACTTTTGTGACTGGGTTTAAACGTGGCTGATTTTTCCATCATTTTCCACATTTTTCCATTAATGGAAAGAAAATTCTGACTTTCTTTATTCTAAAAAGATTCAATATGGTAACTCTAGGTCCCGTCAAATCGAAAGATGTACAGTGTGCTTTCACCAATCAAAAGTATGTTGAAAATTATTAAATCAAACGAAATTTGGGGCCTTGTCGGTTTTTGTTTTCCGAAACACTCTTAGACAACAAAAAGGCAGCTGTTTGAAAAAACCCCCAATTATTTTGTACGTTTTTAATTGCTTCAATGGCGGAAAAAATATATTTATATCAATGTTTGACAAAAATGATTTCCCAATGGCCGTGAAAATTGAATTTTCCTTTGACTGCACGAGAGTTTCATCCATTGTATCGATTTATCCATTCAAACTTGAGAGCTTCCAATTCACGGATTCTAAACCCTCAAAGGCTGCAAATTATGTGAAAAGCGAAGGATGGATTTTTCTATCGTCACGAATGGTAACGTCGCCTTCAATGGAAACCCGGATATACACGTTTATGCGTGCGAAAGGATTGATTAATTAACAGATTTGAATCAATTGTAACGAAACATCAGGTCCAATGAAACGAGAGGGCCGAGTTGAGGGAGCTTGTTGATGCCCGGGTCGAATATCTACATGGAAGTAGCTTTTGCGGACCTTTGCACTCCATGGTACATCCGCGACTATGGGGGTTGATTGAACTCGTCGCATTACCGGAGAAGGGAAATTATTCGTTGCGCATTGACGATCCGTGCACCTCTAAAATCGGGAGAATTGACATTCCATACACATCGTCCATAGCCGCGAGACGAGTCCTCCAATTATGGTTCCAATTTGAGGCTTGTTCACGGCGGAACTCCTCACGAACATTGACAATGTACAAGCTCAGGTAACGATCACGCATTCCGATCGCGGATATTTTCCGCTTGCTAGCATTCATGTGGAATTTCGCCAGCTTTGATTTTCCCAGTACGATTAGACGAAGTCGAAACGATTCAATGTTCCTCGCGTGTTGCCGGGGTGTCGAGAATTTAGAGATGGGTATGCGGAATTTGATTTTTGAGGCCTTTTATTCGGATCGACGATGCGTATGAAATTGCATATTAAGATCCGCTGATATGGTGCAAAGTGTTTCCAGAGAAGATCGTAAAACTTAGCGCTGCTGGTATTGGCGCACATTTGATTGTTCTTGTAATTGAATTTTATATAAAAATATCGTTTGGTATGATTAAAAAAAAATGTTATCGCCAAAATTTGACGAAGATGCCATTTATGACATCTCTAAAACTGTAAACGATCTTACCTCCTCAAAGTTGTAAAATCAGTCATTATGGTTTTGTGCATTGACTCTAAAGCACAACTAATTCCACCAAAAGTATAATTTGCATGAGATCTTCTAAAAACTCTTCTAAAAACTCCAAAAAACAGTGTCTGCAGACTGATGAGCAGTGCGCTTGGTCATCAGTCCGTTGCTCAAAGAAGTTACGGCTTAGGAGCTTGGGTTCGTGAATTTTCAAAGTTTCGGAAATTGGATAGAACCAGTAGTCTAAGATGGATCTGAAAGTGAATTCCTTCACTGGTCGCCCTCCGATTATTATCCATGCTGTCCGCAGGAAGTTCGTTGGTAAGGTTGGGATTGGAGTCCTTTGGTCGTTTCCGGAGTTTGAGCGAAACCCAAAGTGAACAGGTCATCGTTTCTCTATTCCTACCTCTTTCTACCCCACACCGCACCTTCCTTCCTTCCACTTTCAATCTCACACTTCGTCATCGTCCCTAGTGCTTCTCTTCGTCCATCGCAGTGTACGCCCTGTCTACATCCTGCAGTCGAGTTAGGACGTTAGAAGGGCCAGGAAACACATTCGGACCACATATAAATCCTGGACGGATTGAAATGCTGTACATCGTATTCTAGGTATAGTACATTGTACAATATCCTTGGTCGAAATCTCAGTCATGCGGAAGGGAATCTCGCTTCATCAGAGGATCCAACTCAGAGGATCTTGAGGTAAATGGTGATGCCGTATACGGGTCTCGTGATGCTTGCTGTGGGCACACGCCACAGCCAGAGGGATCCATACGAATCTTCACATATTGCTACATGAAAGTATACAGGGTGAATCCCGAGAAAGAGAACACTTTAAAGTCACTGCTAAATTTTAAGCCACGAAGGATGCACATAGTAGGAATGTTAATGGTTTGGGAGGTCGCGCGTTGCTATCATAATACATGAACTGAGGCTTCCCTCGTAAGGAAAGCCTCAAACACAAGCCCTTTCGTTGTTCGGGAAACCACATATAGCCCTTAAAGGCCTTTATATGTACGGGGAGATCGTCTGCCAATTTTCTTACATACATATATACCTACTTAGCATCGTCAAATCCAACAGAGACGTGCATGTATGCTGTTTATCGTGAGTCACCCTATGTATGCATGCATAAATACGTTTATATATAGTACTTCCTATGTGGACGGTGCTATGGTTCCATCAGTGACAGTAGCACCGGCTGTGGTGTGCCAAACGTGTCGAGCGAACGGTACACTCCCTCTGTGTGATCCACTGCGATATCACGGAAGGTCTACTGTAAACGACGAGGGTGAGCCAAAGTGAGGAAACAAGGGGATTGGAGATGCGGAGTGAAAGCTTCGAGACTTGGACACCGCCAGAATTCAACCACTGCGATCACGCGCCACGATTTTCAATTATCGGCGCCGGATACATTCGCGTCTATCTCCGAACCTGCCTTAGATCTAGACCGAAATTGGATATTCTACGTGCCACGTTCCCCTGGAGGGCCAACTCCATTGGAAACTGGTGAATGGACTATCTTGTTTTGCTTTAGGGTGAGAAGATGCCCTCGACGCTTTGCCCTGCCTACACAAATATGATCATAAAGAAATCGTACACTATGCCAGGGATTGGCAAATTCAGCAATCGTGTATCTACTTTTTTCGTTAAGTGAGGTTGCCCGTAAAATATACGTCTGTAAATCTAACAGTTTTACGGTGTCAATAGTAACTCGGCGGAACTATTGTTCAAGCTTATCAAGAAGTTTAGAATTATGCTGGATGTCACTTTATACGCGGTTTCGTTCTCAGATGGTGACAATTGAGATGATCATTACACGGATGTTTAGACAATTACGATTTCACTCTATGACGATTAAGATTATGAAGACCCAAGACTATG
Organism: Ophioninae sp. A BG-2022a; assembly: GCA_030523105.1. Lineage (NCBI taxonomy): Eukaryota > Metazoa > Arthropoda > Insecta > Hymenoptera > Ichneumonidae > Ophioninae sp. A BG-2022a. Next base: position 9,151 of record JAPYZI010001358.1, read on the forward strand.
ATCATCCAAGATACTGATGTCCCAATACTATGATGACCCCATACTGCAATGAACCAACATTATCACCCTAAACTATACAACGATGTCCCAATACCGCGATAAATCAAGACTACGATGACACCAACACGTGTTGGTATAATGACCCGAGATTAGGATACTGTAACTCAAGACTATGATGATCCAAACCAAAGTGGTATTGTTTGTCCCACTCAAGTCTATAATGACGCGAAACAGACAAAACCAGATGGTCTTGGGTCATCACAGTCATCAAACAAAACCAGCGAATCTGAATCTATTCAGGGTTTCATTGATAATTGAAAAGAAACATCTTCTGACCTCCACCATTGTCCTTTTCCACGAGCTATTTTATTTCTTCATAGCAGAAGTACGAAGGAATAGATATCTAATACAACTCCACTAGGTTTTTCGCATTCACGAAGATCTCCTAGTGGAAAGTACAGCGGCATTAAAGACAGTGCGAACTAGAGAGATCACCGTTGAATGGCTATTCTTGTACCACATTTGTGCCTTGGTCATGCTATCCCACTCGATTGCTTCCCGCTCAATTATTGTCCCTTTCTCTACTTTCGTACCACTTTTGCATATCCCTTCCTTCTACGCCCCTTGAATATCCGCTATTTTCAATTAACCTACCTCCGCTGAGGAATACCCGAGTCGTAGAATTACCAGAGAGAGCTTGAAAAGCTGACGGTGTAGAGCGCGAAGATTCTCCCCGATGTGTCACACACTCATATATATATATATATATATAAATATATATATTACAGGCGACCACGATAAAGTATATAGTAAGGTAGCAGAGCTCGATATCGATTTCCTGAATGGAAGAGTACGAGGTTGCTCCATTCAGGGCTTTGGTCCACTCAGAATTCTTCAATTCCAGTTTCTCTTCATCGTTTCATCACCTCAACACATCCAAGTGTATCAGTCTTGTGTAATTTGTGTTGAGGCCGAATGCACATTCACGCAATATCCAGCCAAGAATTTCTATGTTCCCATAGAGAGGCTGATGCGAGGGTTATGCAACGACTAGGCGGAAGTGAGAGGTAGAAAAGCGCAGGGAATGTCGATTTCTAGCTGGTGGATGGGGTTCGGAAGAGAAAGCAAGCGCCTACGACGCCAGAAATTCCCCTAGTCGGCGAAAGTTCCTTGCACCGCTTCCTGTTCCTCAACCCTCCATCATTCCGAACATCCTACTTCCAGCACTGTACCGGCGCACTACTACCACTACTGTACTTACTACCACCGTCAATGGCCAACTTCTTCTTATACCTCACTTCGCCGCACACCGCATTCACTTCGTCCTCGTTCCTCAACCTCTTCCTCCTCAAACTCCTCCAGAGACTGTGTCTAGCGAGTCGAGGGAGCGATTTGCATATTCATTAAACGCTCGCGGTGTGGCCCATCTATATGGCTCGCTGAGGGCTTGGATACGTTCCTGGCTGCTCCCAAGTCTGTATATATAGATCAGCTGACGTATACATACATATGTCGTAACCCAAGTTTTACCTCTCGAGAAATGATCGAGAGAGAAAACGGGATCGAGTTTCGCTGATGAGGAGCAGCCTCTCTCTTTTCCTCTTGGTCTCTTTCCTGCTCTTTATTTCTCTCTCTTTCTCTGTCTTTGCCCTGTCGTCAGCAAGGAACCGTCTTTCGTCATCAATGGCAATACGAAGGTATCTAGACAGTGGTGAGAAGGCGTGTCGATGAGACCATTGAAACGGCATTGCCTACACGTGTACGACTGTATTTAACGACCAAAATTTAAGGCGGATTTGCATTTTGACCGTTCTTCCTCGACAGGCAATTTTCCCTCCGACACTCCTATTCTGAAGAGACACTCATCCAGCCAGCGCTTTCAAGAGTGTATACCGCACAGTGATTTCAACTTCCAGGCCTGTGTCGGCCAAACTCCTTCTCTTCTCGTTACAAGTACTATAATATATTTCACTTTGGTATACAATGCTCAAAGAAAGGAGGGAGGTAGTCTAAAGGGTGGAGCGCGGAAGAAATACGTGGAAGATAAACGACATCTGGCTTGTGGCAAGTTGAATGGATATGGGCGACGTCTTCTTACGGGGGAGCTTTCCAATTGGCCCATCGGCCTAATACGTAGACATTTTATGATGGTGGTTCGATATGGCAATTGGCTAAGTGACGCTCTATTCACTGAAAGTTTTAACAAAGAAGTATAATTTACGTTCGTATCTTGGTTAAACCGGCAATTAGTTTGTCATCAGCAAATGAAATTTGCGACTCGAAAAAGGCATGACAGCACGACTATAATTATGTCTGGCCAACTTTAATTTGCTTGCAACATTCAGAGCTAATGTCACTCTCACGCATTACAGAGTTACGCCATTAGACCGCCACATTCCATTCAACGTCTTGCTTATTTGATCAAATGTACTGAAACAACCATCAACTTATGTGGGTGCTGGAACTCGCTCTCTCAATTTCTATCTCTCTCTCTCTCTCTCACTCTTACTCTTTTGACACAAGAAACTATTCCTGTTCAGCAGCAGAGACAGCGTTACCATCATCTTCTTCATCTCTTATACCTCACGCCCAGCAATTAATTCGCGTTTGCTTAGGTATCGTTGTCACCAGCCGGCATCTGCTTCGGCGTTGCGAACTCGAGTACTAAGAGAAACTACGTTGGGAAAATTCAGCTCTGGCCTGTCCCATCCTCCAGCGAGGGGCGTGTTGGTCTCTTCCCCGACTCTCGTTCGCAAGTCGCCCATTGCGGCTCCTGCCAGACCTCAAATTATGCATTTTCTTGTCACGCCGCCAGATAAGAGCTAACTGAATATTAATGCGGCGTGTAATAGTTTGTAAACTAGGTCCCATGCTTCAGGCCAGCTCACTCCATCGTCCTCGCTTCGCCTCGCACTCTGACTTGGTTATTCCATCGCCAACAGCAGGAGCAGCAGCGACGCCAATACTCTGCAGCGCTCATGGTACCCTCGAAACAGCCGCGAGGGCTTTTGCAATCTAACCGCCTCTTCCTGTTAGGATGTATGGGCAAGAACCCCCCGTAGATGTTCCGCGCGTTCGGCGCTCACTAAAATTTGCAAACTTTGTCACCGGGCGTGTTGCAGGACCTGAAGGGAACCTCAGCAACCGTTGGCACGATTCATTCCTTTTGGTAATTCAGACTTCCGTTACTCGGTGGTATCTGAGAGGATTGGACGAAGCAATAACGACGTGAGAGCACTTTTGAAATTGGCTAACAACCGAAGGACTACATTTACAAAATATACTGCGAGAATACAAAGAATCTTAGATTTTTGTTCCATTTCTACAGCACTGATTCAATCAATCAATGAGCCCGAACAATGCATATTGGTGATCGCGAAAGTGTAGCCCTGAGTATTGTATTGACGTGGGGTTGACAGTTTCCTGAATGTCTGACAAGTTCATTCACGATCAGAAGGTTCGTGTGTTTGATGATCACTGAAGTAAGCCATCGCTAAACAACCTATTGACTATTCCAGCTCTTTAGCTTACACATCCGTTCCGTATGGATACAAATGGATGGCTCCATATGACAATTTGAATTGCGGGTTCGAAGATGTCTCAAAGAGTTGATAGCTGTGCTGTAGCTTGCTCAAATACATCGTCATTGAAGATTTACATTCTCCCTTCTATTCTGTTTTTTATTACGTAGTGTATATTCGATATGGAGGTATGCCTTTCCCTCGTGTCCTTCTCTGTATGATCTATCCCGGAACACTTTGGCTTCGCCAATGCTGCGTTCGCGAACTTCCATTTCCCACCTGCTTCGCCTAACTTGCATCTTTTTCACCACGCTTTCTAGCGCGCTCAGTCAACGAAATGCAGAAGCACCCGGGCCGATAACCCAACAACCTCTTGTAAGCGAGAGAACGAAACCGCCCTTCTTCTCTTCCGCCCCTCCACCTTCTTCTTCTTCTTCTTCTTCGGTGCACCTTCTCAACTCTTTCCACTTCTGCCGCTGCTGCTTCAATTCCTCCTTCTAGCTTTGTACATTATTCATACACCTTACCTCCTTCTCGCATCGCCACTCGTCGTCTCGAGTATTACGCGCTCGATATCGTTCCGGTGGTTGTGCTTGAAGTACAAGAACGCGCTTGAGAAAAATCATCGTCTCCGTCTCGTTCTCTTCCCTTTACTCATTGTTGCCCTCTTTTTACCCCAGGCTTCACCTCACTTTTCGTTTTCTTTCTCAGACCGCTCGTATGTTTCTCCATTTGTGTAATTGCAGGGGATCGTGTTACAGCTGGTTACATTTTGCCAGGTCACGATCAGTATACATTGCATTATTTTGTGTTTATTGTGCAGACAACGTTGGCCGGGAGATTCTTGTTGTCAACATACATGACATATGAAAGAGGATACTCTCAAGGAGAAAATTGCGAGAAGGACTAACCGGATGGCAACTTCCAACTTCCCAACTTACTATCGCTGTTTTTTCTTCTCAAACATACCAACAAAACTATAAATGCCCATTGGTCATCTTTTACTCAGATACACATTGTTTCATCCAGGTTCTACGAAAATACATTAACCGTTAGAGGAGAGACCCTTTCAATGGGACACGGGACCACCCTTTACTGTCGTATGACCTACTAATGGCTGCATATAGTTCCGAAAGTGGGCACAGACGACGAGATAATGGAATAACGGTAGAGTTTGAATAGCAGAATGGAAAGAAAAAATGAGCGCAACAAAACGGCCTGTCGTCTGGTCTGGCGGTTGGCACAACGGTCCTCGCTCTTTGCACGCGACTGTTGCCGGCGACGTTCCATTTTCCTAGAGACTGCGCCACCGCTGTCGCTTACGATCGATCCAGACAAATTCTCCAGTCCCGCGCAGCGAATAATTACTCGAGCGTTATTACTTCGCCAACCGTAGTCGTACCGTCGAGCGAAATGGGGCTGAGGAGAGTTGAGGAAAAAGGGTTGGAAAAAGAATGAAGGAAAAGGAAACGAAGATCCATGATGGCTTGGAAAATGGTAGCGAAGGATTTCAAGAATGTAAAAAAAACGGGTAGGAAATGACGAAGAAGACGGTGGAAGAAAGAGAGTTGGGGACCTCGGTGACTTTTTGTACAGAAGGACGCACGGTGACGATTACAAAAACGCAACTGGTGGATAGACTCGTGACATATCAACGTACAACCAGAGTTCTCTCGCCGTTATATCGAATGACAAATACATAGTTTGGGTTTTCTAGGACCACAGTCGGGCAACCCCACAAAAAAAATCAATAATAAAATCGAATGAATCTTTTCCAACCAGAAGACAATTCAGAAGACAATTCAGCTTTCTTGGCTTCGCTCGGTTGGAGACCAATAACAATGAAGTCAAAGTACCGTTAGTCGAGCGATCGTCACAAGGTGATTCGAATTCTCAAGGACTTCTTGGTCTACCTCATTGGATTTCCTCGAACGGCTTTTTGGTCTATCTATCTCAAGAGCGCCATCTTGGGGAACTCGTTTCTACTTACTTTTCATAGCTATCAAACTGCCTATCTCTGCAGCAACTCCCACACTCAGACACCCCAGAAATTCGATTTCACATGATTGGTCGTAGCGGCACATCTGCCAAGTTTAATTTTAATGTTCCTAAATTTACCGTTAACGGCTTTAGAATCCAAGTTATATGGCGACACTATGAGAACATTTCTCCACGAAAGTATGTTACCCCTACAGGATCATTGTGGAAGCCTCCTGTGATGCGCGCACCTTTAAGTACCCAATGACAATCAGGATAGCTATACAGCTGTGCCTAAGAAGATCCTGAGCTTTTTCACTAGCACGATAAGCCCGCGGGCAAAAAGATGCCAGCAAGAAGCTTTCGGGGTGATGGGAGAATGGTTACGTCGCGTCCTTCCACGGCTCGTAAACGCCACAAAGTTTCGAATTACCAACGAAGTGCGGTGTCGCTGGAGGGTTGTAGCTAGTGGCAGCTCTCACGCTGCAACAACCTCAAGCTGAAGAGATCTGAGAGGTTCCTGTTGTATATATACGTTAGTGGCAAGGGAAACACGAAACTGCAGGTACACTGCGAATTTTCGATAAAAGAAGCTAACCACAGGGGTACGTAAGGAAGGGATATTTCAGGCCATTTATAACCATCTAAAGCTGGCTATCAGCGCGTCTAGTTGTTTTAAGGAGGGCTTTGGTTTCGTTTTTCATGAATTGGTTAAAGCGGCATCATCGACCAACTCGGTGTGATTGTTCAATGAATGCGCTTAGCTGAAGGTCATTCGGACATTGGGGTTTGTACAAAATCGAGAATAGCGAACTTAGACTGTTGTTACGACAGTGCCCCAAGTCGACGGCTGTAAATAGAGAATAGTATAAGGCTCACCAGTCACCCTGCATATATTTACAACTCTCCAGCTTTTTTCTTAATCTCAATTGAATCCTACCGAAGAGCTGGACAGTAAAAGATTGCATCCAAGCAAAAAACTGCACACTGAAAGACCAACGTCTATCTACTCTAGACCAGCGTCTATGTACGTCTATGTACAATACAGAGTCGATTGGGCACCACACGGAAGACATTCATCCTTACTTGGATTCATGGCGAATCTCAATAAAAGAAAACAAACCGCATCAGCCAAAAGCGAATACATTTGTATGGGACTTCCTTTAGAAATTCTAGTAACATCAGCATCGCGATCGTCTTCAACTGGACGAAACTCTTTATTGTGTGGAATCATAACAGGAAGAATAGCTGAAAACATTAATTTCTTCCGTCAGATTTCTCGCAACTGCATTTTGCACCAGTGTTGACTGTCGTCAATGGCAGGCTTACTGAACTCACTGATACGTGAAATTGGATCGTAGTACGTAAAAGATTGTTTGCTCAAGTAGAAATCGATTCCAGTGAACCAGTTTTCCATTTACGTTCGTATCAGAGTTTCAGTAGTATACTTAGGTGTCGAAAGATTTCATTCGCTCGAGCGTTTAATACTTTTGATTACAATATTATTTTTTAATTCTAGTTCAGTTTGTTTTCCACTTCGGGCTGGCAAACTTTCACGCTGAACGTGGCTTTTTGTTTTTCATTAGTGAATGCCCGAGGTAATGGAATTGTGTACCAAAAGTAAATTCCAAACTTGGAGGGTGAAGAAGTTGATGCGTGAAATTTACGCCGCGAGGGATAAATTCACACACGCGTAATAGCTGGATTTTTAAAGTGCCACATAAATGGAATATCCGGTACGTTCTCGGTGTTGGCTCAGACTCGATGTTCAGATTCGTGGAGCGTGAGTCTCCCCAGCTCTCGTTATTCGTAACGTACGTTAGAGCTTTCATGTACATGTTCTGCTACGCGTGTACCCGGAATCGTTAAGGTGGCACTTTCTTGGGGCATTAAAGCCGTTCACGCGACTCTGCGCTCTTCCATTAGCGCTGTTTCCACGGAGCTGCAACTCTCACCCCTGCCTGCACAATGGCTCGTAATATGCCGCGTACGTGCGCGCTCTTTCGTTGGGATACGCACTTGTATATTGAATCCAGCGAATCGGCAAACTGCTGTGCCCTGTTTGGAGAAGAGAACTGCGCGGTAAACGTTGCTGAAACGAGTCTCGCGAATGTTGAATTCTCCCTGTTCGCCGTGTCATCTTTTGTCGCTTCTTGAGTTGTTGTTTTTTATGATGCTTGTGATTTAAATTTTTTGCACTCGGAGCTATTTCACATTGTTCAGTTATCGTTCCGTGCTGTTGATATTTTACACCTACCTGCTGCTGTTCGGTTGTTGTAAATAGAGCCTCACATTCCGCTTCATATTTAAAGTAGATTTTATACTATTAAGAATTAAAATAGTAAATACGTAAAAAATAAACAATTCTATATTTTGAACTAGCAGTAAAATGTAAAAAAAATCTTATAACATCCTGGTAACTTGTGAAATAGATTCTTCATGAGTGCTAATGGGTCGCAGTTGCTGCGTGAATGCAACTAGAATGAGAACGGTAGATATCTACAAAAAATGACCTCAGCTTATTCTTTTATTGTGTAGAGTCCAGCAAAGATTCCTACCCCGTAGGTCGAGCTTTACTTCTCTCCTCAGGTGACTGATCTACCTGAAGTTTCCTTTCTGAGGCAGTGGTCTAGCCAATAGCAAACATTCTCAGTAGATTGTGAGTTGGTCTGATTCATCAAGCGTGAATAGTGGGAGAGAAGCAAATGGAACGAGAAACTGTGATGCCGAGAGTGCCATCTTTGACCGCGATTCCCCCCGAGGGTTAAAGTGCGATTATTTCGTATCGCTGAACACCCTGTATATATAGCAATGCAGTGAATTCCCATGGAAGTTACTTCGCGTTTGAGGCTCCAGACGCGATGCTCCGCGTTGCCGGTATTTCCATCAGGGACGTTAACAGCGCTGGTTTCCGGCAATACCCCGTTCTATGCCCTAAGAGCCGTGTAGATTTAGTTGTGGAAGCGATACCTAGATGGATATGGTATGAGTGGACGAGTGCGTTATCCGAGTGGATTCTCGCTCTCTGCGAGCTTCATCTAACGCTGAACCCAATACAGGTACATTCATACATCCATGAACATTAAATTGCGGAGCCGGGCACAGACGAAAGTGCGAATTGTCTCTCTATTCTGCCTAGCATCATTCCCCTAGGATATACACGTGGTGCTGCGATGATTAAGTTCGACGGAAATTCGTCGCGCCTCAAAGTTGTCCCACGGGTGATAGCGAGAGGAATCTCGGCTAGAAAGTTACCTAGTGAATTCTGCAGATCGCCATCGTACACACATCGAGTATACTAGTAGCTCGTTTATGCGGAAAGTTCGTAGGTACTCGTGAAGGTTGCTGTATTGCAATGACCAGGGCATACAGTGGTGGATTGTACATGCGCCTCGCGATTGGTGTTATAGCGTGTGGTCTACAGTCTACCCACTCGACGGTAGTTCAACATTCACCCTTTAATCTCGATGACTGAAAGCCCTCAGGAATCCATAATTGCCCTCCTCGCTTCAGCCTTCATGCCGGTGTTCTCTGTCACTCATTCTCTTTCATCCTTACAATATATTGTGTCACTACGGTCTCTATGTATATGAGTGTATGTACATCAGTACATCAAGCTGATCCGTTTATCATTGAAGAGGAGTATGAACTACCAGCTGGATTTCACTGGATTTTCGTCCTTGGATCATTGTTAATTCGCATTATAGGTAGTCGTTGAGTTTTCCGTACCTTGTTCTCTATGATTCTCATCCTCTTCTTCTCTCTCCTTGCTGCTCTCTCTCTCTCTCTCTCTCTCTCTCTTTACCTCTCTCTGGTTATACAGCCGAACAAGTCATTAGCTCCACAAGAGGAGTTAACCATCTAAATATAAGGGCTGGACTGACCAGTATCGGACTGCAGGCGATTTGTAAGCGGAACTTTCATGATTTCATCTCCGCAGAGAATAGAGGATTAATGGAACGGCCAAAAAAGCGAAAAGAGACAATTGCGGGACGTGTATCAACCCGAGATAGATCGAGGCTTATCGAAAATGGAAGATTGAGCGCAACGAAAGCTCCTCAGTATCCGAACGTTAGATATTGGGTTACAGCGCCTATATATGTACGTATATACCAGGTGAGTATACTGGAAGGGTCTGATTTCAATCAGTTCGAATGCCCCTGAGATAGGTTCCAGGTGAATGCATAAGGACTTTGGCAGTTGACCATTGGATTCTAATGTTCAAACTTGCCAACCTGTTTATTTGTCTCACCGTCTGAATAGCGTGTTAGGTTTCTATAAGGTATACCATACATCAAAGCATCGACATTGATCGAAAGGATTTATCTTCCATCAGCAGAGATTGCTGATGATCAGTCATGTGTGATACCGTCATCGCTTCCACACTTTCAGCTTACTCTGATGGAAGACCGTATGGTTTCTACTGGATGATCAAATAATTGGGTAAATCCATGTAGAATAAAGATGAATAGAGCACTATAATCGTCGAGGAAAACGGATCAACAACGGTGATTCATCCAGAGTTTAAAGCGATCCAAGAAATTGTAATTAGTTCGGCTCTGAGGATTACCGATCTCGTTCTAGCCGCGAAGAACCGGAGTGTTACGTCCGCTATTCAACCTGAGCTATATATAGACTCCCTATTGTTGTATGCACGTTTATATATATATATATATGCACAAGGTTTAGGTGATAAAGCCTGCGTCTCGCAAGGAGCGCGCGTCGGGTGTTGGCAGAGTGCTCGGCGAAGGGTGAAAGCGAACCCGCAGCATCTCCCTCGGGCAATCAACTCCTATTTCGCTTTGGCGCTCTTGCATCTGTGGTATCTTGGAAAGCACCGCCTGTAAACTATGTATAACCTTCGTGTATGTACAACCTCTGTACGGTACAATTCCACCAAGACTGGCTGGTACTACGTACGTAGATCTATTCAGGATATAGACCTTACCGATTGGATGCGGCGAGAGCGGATGTTGATGAATTTTAACATCTACAAGACCCTCCTCAGCTATTTTATCACCTACTTAGGTATCATCAAGGGGAATCGAGATCCTGCGGTTTTCTTCAACGTCTTCTCGCGGAGATCGGAAGAGACAATTGTGAACGTCAAGAATGAAGAAAGCTTAACCTTTTTAATGAACCGCTGTCAAATTTATAGAAATGGCCATTTGGGGGCTGATGACGATTTGGAGAATCCTGAATGTGACGATAAAGGGTAGTCAACTGTGGAACATCAGATTTACCATGGTTTTGGGGATTTACGGAGTGATCGTATAATCCTAAAATCCATTATCAGAATGACCCCGGGATCCTGTGGATATGTAGTCATCTGTTGATGATCCCAAAAAATTTCCAGTGTCAGTTTGTGGCAAGGAAGGCTTCTATACTTGTGGAAAGAGCCTCATACGATGCTTCGGGTTAATTGTGAACGCAATGAGAGAAGTACCTATTCTTTGAATGACGAAGGGAATTCTACTCCAATAAAACTCTGTGCCGATCAATTTAGAGAAATGGTGCTGATGACAGTTCAGAGAATATCGATTCCGAAAGAAAACTGTAATAAACTGCTATATGTGTAATTAATATTCCAAGGGTCTACCCGAAGATCGTCACATCCTGAGGTCCAATAGATCAGAATGATTCTGGACAGCGTTGACATATATCCAACACACCGTCAAAATACTAATAGACAATTTGTGGCAAAAAGTGTTCTATATACATACAAACTTGATATGACGGTTCGTTTTGGGCTACCGAAACGTGAAAATACTTTCAACGGAAACGAGCTTTGGTGCATTCGATACGCATCGTTTTTGCGTCAATGTGAAATAAATCTTTCCAACTCCCATCAGAGGTTGAGGCAGTATTTGTACAGTGACTACACCCTTATTTTGATACATACATCGACGCATTTAATACCACTTTATCGTATTTAAATGATCATTTTTACGATGCCCTCGGAAGCCAGATGGCACAGGACGATAACACGTCGTTATATTAATGTAGCACGCTTTCCCTGGTGTAAAGTGTGAACGAGCCAACGAACGAAGGAATGAGGGCGAACGAGCAAAAATATGACACCTGTGAGTGCTGGGCCAGACACAGCTTTCGTGCTCATATGTGCCAGTGGGATGTGGCACCGGTCTGAATGTACTTTTGGTAGACACAACGAACCTGCACCGCTATGACGCAAAAGTGTCGAGTGCCTTTTTATTACGCTCGGGAATAGGAGAGACTCTTAACGTTCTTCTTCCTTTTTTTCGTTGTCACTCACTCTCGCTGTCCGCATATACACACACGAACACTTTACGCATGTGGAAAGGCTACTTTGAACCCGCTGTGTCTACGCAGTCCACCAACATCAAATACACATGAGCACAATAGACTGATATATAATATATATCAGTCTAGCTCTTATGAGAACGAACTTAATTTCTCTTCCAACAGGTCCTGGATTTTGGGAATTCGCGATCTTTCTGTAGCATGTCTGGTAAAAGCGTGTATGGCTTCATTTACTTCAGGAAATGATTAGAGGATCGATTCAAACACCATAAGATAGCATACCTCTTCCGCCGAAATGCTTTGTACATAAAGCATTAGTTATCATCCGAGTGTAGCTGCAAAGTCTATCATCCGAAAACACGCCAACGAAGACTTAATTAAACGATAGAAACATTTGAGTCGCGATTGGGACGTCATTTGTTTCTAATGAAGCTTCTTCATAGTCACGTTCTCCCATCAATCATAACTGTTGTACGCACATATATAGACTACAGCGGAGCGTGGTAAAGTGATACATATACATAATCCCATCTGGTAAAGATGTGACTTTTTCTTTATAATGTAGACGATTGTCCTAATTGTTGATAATAAAGCATCACGATGAAAATGATCCATCATGTGTAATTTTTCAATTCCTTCTCTCAAATTGTTCTTGAGTTTCACCGTATACCCTTTTGTCAAATAGACTGTCCAAATCAGTCCACAGGTATCCGAGTGAAACTCCGGAGAACCATTAGGATGTCCATAGTCTTGGATCATGAGAACAGCTATTATGAAGTCACTCTCCAAACGCCTTCATAGAAACCTTCCACCACATGCAGTCACTACCCCAATGGCGTGAAACTCGACCCAGAAAATTGATGATACCTCACCACCCTCCGTTATCACTCATTCCTCCTATCTAAATGTACACATCTCCGCACTACGCGCACAAGAAAAGCGCAATAAAAGCTTTCCCACAATGCCCTGACGATACAGCGAGATCGCAACGTGCTCACGTTAAGTAATGTTTTTAGCTATTGAGCAAAGAGCTAACAAAGCGGCGTCGGAGACAGTATTTAGGCAGTGGTGTTAGCGCGAACCTTCATACGAGAGACAGAGAGTTTCTCATCTGGATATGACCTCGTCTGTATGGATTATCCGTTACGATTTTCAGCTGTTTTTATTTCAACGTGACAGTTGATGCTCGACCTGGCATTTATCGCTAGTACAAATGAAGAATTTTGGAGACACCTTGCCTGCTTCGAAAAATAGAGGTGGAATTTCCAGTAAATGAAGATATAATTAGCACCGGATACGTCCTATTAATGGGATATCGACTTAACGCCTTTACAGAGCAGAGATAGAAAAAAGGGTGTGTGAAGTTACCATTACAAAAATAAACTTTTCGACAGTTTCACTGGAGTTTTTATGAAAACCGACATTATCATAGAATTCTCTGGAGAGTATATTAATAGTTTTAAACCATTCAAGCACCATAATAAGCATTTCTAAATACGAGATGTTATCGACCGGACATTAGGATCCGGCTATAGCGAATACAATTTTTTTCCAGCAATTTCGTGAAAGATATTATCTGAATAGAAAGCCCCAAATACAGAGATTATAAAGTGACACCCGAAGCAATCATTTTGATCTTCGCGAAAGGCTCATCGACCGAATGGATCGTTTTACTACTCATATATCAGGCGATCACATCAATCCGAACTCCCTGCCCGAAAAAAGCATCATTAAGATCCAGCCAGAGGCAAAAAGCCTGTCAGAGACCACTGGTTCTAGAGTCAGACCACGTAGGTGATGTTTCGTTGGGGGTAATACTATTTACTCAGTAATAACGAGGACCTGGCTGCACCAAGGATTGGACCATGGATTTCCACCTAGAATTGGAGGCGGAGACCGAGACCCACAGAAAAGGCTACGGAGTTCCGCAAATGGTGTTGTGAGAGGGGGGGGTTACAAACGAGTGTCCTAGAGACACAACATCGTTGCCATTGTCCTTCGTACACGTAGGGCAAGAGAAAGCTCGCGAAGCGACCACCAAACGCGTATAATATACTCTCCATGGCTGAGAGAAGTGGGTGTAACTACTGCCGGTGCTTTCGCTTGCACCTACTACTGGATACCTTCCATTATAGCTTTGCTGGCTGTCCCGGCCCGTGGACTACGTACGAAGGAACTCCGGTGTGCACTTCTACGCGTCGTTCTCTCAGATAGGATCAGCTGTAAGTTCTTGTATGCATATGTGTGTGTGTGTGTGTGCGTGTGCATTCCCAAGTCGGCCAGCAGCCACAGGAGCCAGGCGTTACCGCGAAACAAGTGACTAAATGAAGACACATTGCTTTCATTATGAGGCTGTGCTTACACACACGAATCCAGATTCTGACTATAGAACGTCTGCTCCAAAGAACCAAGATACACCTCGGTCTCTATACACACACGCGCGCGTAGAAACACATGGATAGATGTTGGACTACCAAAAGTGGAAGATCGTACGTGAAATCTACCGAGTACGGCGTTCTCTCGTTTTTCTTCCGGTTTTCAAACATTGCACATCATTTGATATGGGCAATGAGACGTTGACGTTCTACTTTCTGTATCCGTCTCGTTCCTACTTCCGATTTTTTCAAATTTGCCGCGTGGCGGAGTTTGCGAGAGGCTTATTTTTCGCGGTTTTCACAGGGCTTGGTTTTGGCTATTCGAGGTATGAGAAATCGCTACGAAAATCGTTAATGGGGTACTCGAAAAATAATTATGGACGCGGATTATCATTATTGTCAATATTGTTGTTGTTGATAAAGTTGGCGTAGCATATTATTGGGTCAACACTTTTATTACATTCTTTATCGTTTTATTGTGTTACTATCGTTTGTCTTTATAAATATTTCTATTTATGTTTTATATATAAATATTGATAATACTGCTGCAATTGAGGTTGTATATTTATCGAAATAATAGCTAATTTGTTATAGCGTTATATTGATAACCGTAATAATAATAACTATGCTGATAACAGAAGTATTTACAACAGAGGAGGATGGTGCATCGCTAGATTGGAATTGAAGAACATTTGCCTTATTCAAACATTAAGAATGTATATCCATCGAGTACTATCTATGCGGATTTTTGTATGTGTACAATACGATGAGTGGAGGTTATGTAATGATGTGTAGGTTGGCAACGTGTACAGAGATTGCAGTAAAGCATAAAGTATGTGTTTCTCATCTCTCTGCACCGAAGCATGTATTTTTGTTTCGTTTCCCCCTCTCCCTCCGCTTTTCTCTTTTTGTCTCCGTCCATCCCTATCATCCGCGCTTTTTTTGTTTTGCTTAGCCTCGCTCTGTTTTTCGAATTTCTTTCTCTCTGCTGCTATTTCCGTGTCTATTGTGCACGAGGCATTTCAAATCAAATGGACCAGCCGATTCGATACGACAATCTGACGTGATCCGATTTTTTTTTGAATCTCGTCGGTCAGGACGTTTTTTCGATGTCTATGTATACACAATTTGTGAAAGAATCTGGTTTCGATTTATTTTTTTGTACTTTTACTGGTGGTTGTTTTTGAGATTGCAATGAACTTTTTCTGATACAAAAATTCTAGATAACAAAATTCAATTCGTATCGAAAATCGACGGAGTTTCAGTGATTTGATTTTTTTTCTTTCCCATTGATATTTTCAAATGACAATTAGCAAGAATCAATCTAATGAGTATTTTGAAAAATACCGAAAGATTGCCTGACGTAATGAATTGGAATTCTACCAATTTGGCTCGAACCCCCTTTAGGCACAGCAATGATACAAATCTGGGTACACGAGTTATGCATGCAGCTGTGTCAGCATACAGAGTATTCCAGCAATCATTTATTTTACTGTATCTCTCTCTCTCTCTCTCGCTCTTTCTCTTTTGCACAATTAGAAGCCGGATAATTTATTTGACAATGAGTCTCGACGCCTCCTACAAAATTTGCATCATGCGAGTTCGTTGGGAGTTTCGCTATACAAAAGAAAGAAATAAGGGTTCCGGTGAGCTCTCGTTCGTATTTTCGTGCGTGTACCATAAAAAGCAACAGCGCTGATGTACAGTAAAGTGTAACTTAAAAAAAAAAATAATAAAATGTAACTCACGAGTCTGTTCATTTGTGACGTGAAAAATATACATGGAAATATAAGGGACGAGGTGAATGGAATTTCTGTGCGTTATAAAATCGCGAATCGCTCATGACGGAATCCACGTGATAAGAAACTATGAAATAATTGACAATCTCGCCCT
The DNA here is from genome assembly GCA_030523105.1 of Ophioninae sp. A BG-2022a. Taxonomy (NCBI): domain Eukaryota; kingdom Metazoa; phylum Arthropoda; class Insecta; order Hymenoptera; family Ichneumonidae; species Ophioninae sp. A BG-2022a. The sequence continues at coordinate 25,199 of JAPYZI010001358.1, forward strand.
GGGTGTATGAACATTGATGAGATGTATTTTGTATAGTGCGATGGGTACTAGATTATAAGATTGTAAGTGAATCTCATTTTCGACAGGTTTAAATAGGTCACGTCGAAAATATTTTCACAGAAACTTGACAAAGTTGTTGGAGTAGGATTCCACTCAGTAGGTTGACGATATCGAAAAACGTTAATTCCAAACGTTAATTTTTTATCGAAGTGTAAATCTATTCAGATGTCGATGATACGGAACGAACCGAGCCGAAATCAGATACATCGAGAATTATCTAGTGAGATGGTGCAAAAACTCTAATTGTTCGGAAAGAGCACGTAAAAATATGAAAATTGAAAATATAGTTCGGCGCTTGAGGCAACTCAAATTGAAGAGGAAGGTCCAACGTATGACGCGGGAATCGCAGCGCGAAGAGTAAGCTATGATTGAAAGCACATTCGTTCAATATAATTACTTCTTTTAGAAGCTGCCACGCATTAGTATTAGAACCCTCATTTTATTACCCTCATTGTGTAAATAAAAAATTGATTTACACTTGATCGTCTATTATCCGATTTCCTAATCGTGATGACGCGCCGTCCTAAAACTATAGCAATCGAAATTTTTTTATAAAACAAGTTCGAAGAATGGATGAGAGTACATGAAAACGTTATTGCGGTTTCACCTCGTACAAAAAGCAAATTTTTTTTTCCACCAGGATCCCAGTGATAAAAAATCAAGCTCGCCTTCCGTCAAAAGCGAAAAAGAAAAAAAGTCTACCAAAAGCGCAGCAAATCGTCCGTACACGAATGACCGCAGGTGCAAACTGACACGCCGGATTCAAATATTGTGTGAACATTCGTGCTGGTTCAACGCCGCAGCAAACATCGTCGTTCACCCTCCCAACGAATTCGCACAAATTCAGTTCTTCTTTTTTTTTTCATATCAACCGCGTTGAATACATCACTCTCGAGCTGAATCATTCCCAATCCAATAGCTAGCCGGTGAATAATTCTTCACGCCGAAGAGAAAAAAGGTGTAGAGAGAAACGAAAACGAGATTTGGCTAAATATCTTTTTCACTCCATTTCGTAATTGGCCACGGTAACATTCCTCTTTTTTTCCACTCTTATGAATGACGTAGTACGTCCGCAGCTGTAGCTGGACGTGGAAAAGTGAGACGTGCGACACCCAAAATTCTGGCCTGCTAATGTAAAAAGGCGCGAATATATGTTAATTTATTTGACATTTCATCATTTTAATTTGCGAGGAACAGAAAAAGGGAAGAGAAAGAGGAAAATGGGGAGGAAAAATCCAAAGCGAGAAAGGGAAAAATGGGGAAAAAAAACCATAAATGAAGGGGTACAGAGTGAATAAGTGAAAATTTGACGAGCGAATGCGTTATGTGTATCCATTAAATTGAAACCAGATGGAGTAGAGCTTTTCACCCATGCTCCCCGTTTCTAGAAGCTTCCCAGTGCTTTTACGACGGATTTTCTCGTGACGAGACCACGGTATTATATAACCGGATTCACATGTGCTCACGGAGATTATACGAATGAACGAGGGAGAAAAGGTAAGGGGAAAAGACCGAAGCCTGGATGGTGTTTCATAGCCGAGTCGGGTGTTCCGCGACTGGATATATTGTTTATACACTTGTATGCATATATTCGCGTATATAGCGTGGTCAACTTCGTGTATACGAGAAAAGGGTGGCAGTAAAAGAGTTACCGTGAAAGGAAAAAAAAAGTGCATTATACAAAGGGTGAGTACAAGTGGAACACACGGTTCTGTAATCCGTGGGCATATATATAAGCGAAAGTTGATTTTGAAGACGTTTGAATAGTCCTTGAGGTCGAACGTCCTCGTATTAAGCAATGCTCGAATTTGGATGTCTTGAAAGTCCACCGTAGGGCGAAATCGGTACATTCGTGCAAACGTTATTCCAACGACCTTTCATTTTTCCCAAATAAAAAATGTGGTTGAAAAGACTTTGAAGACTGTCCTCAAAACAGCCTGACGCTGGAAGATTCAAAGGGATGTCCTCGAAAAAACTTTTCACGGATATACTTTCTTCATATATTTATAGCTGTATGTGGACGACACAGCTCGCGGGTTTTTATTGTTTTAGTGGGCCGATTTCCCGGTGGCACGGCTTCTGAATATTCATGAAACTTTCCTACGGTAATGGGTGGGGGAGGGCGGCGTTCCTACGTATGCGGTTGGGAGTGCATGTGTGCAGTACCCGGCCGGAAGTGTTCACCGGCCAGATCGCTCGTGAGAGCACCGCAACCGCAAGAACAGTAAAACGCGAGCGTATATATACGTGACACGTACGGGGGTGAATAGCGCGCGAAGGCTTGATTCTCGGTAGTCAGCGTGGAGGGTACATACAGTTACCGTGTGACGATGCGCTCTCTATCGCGCTCTTCGGGACTGAGCTCACGCGAGCGCCGTTGTACATGACGTAACGTTTATTGTTCGTCGAGAGGATTATACTCATTATTATATGGGAGGGTGGAGGTGACGGTGAGGGATGTAACAGATAGCAACACCCAGGCATCCGTTGCTTGGTATTTTTGCCCATTCGAAGGTTGTCGATTTTGTCTGTACTGATTACGCGGAAGATCGATGGTACTAGGCGAATAATATCCGACAAGAGCGTGTACGGCGAAACTCAAAAACGTTTTGGCAGGAGGCATTGAAAAAAAGTATACGCACAGTAAATTACATAACCGTCAGGATTTGGTATTAATATGTGTATGAGTTGCTTCCACTATTAGTAATCGCCTGCTATCTCTGAGCCATATTTTCTTGGTCTCTGACCAAGTTCTGGCGACAACTGATGCTTCCTACATAAAGCATCTTTGAGGAAGGATTTTTCCATCTGGTCGCTTTCGGGTCTATCCTGTACTCATATCCAAAAATAAATGTAGCTATACTCGCTTTTGCCGAATAAATTGTATGAAGTGGAAATCGGGACGGCGAAGATCAATAGGGTAGTTTTTCCTCGAGCGCCACCTGTGGTTAGAGCTAAAGCCAAGGCTGTTCTCCGGATATTCTCGGCACGAACGATAATAATAAAATAGCAGGTGGCAATGGGGAAATTGGAAGGCGTGGCGATTCGTAAGGATATTTGCACGGTGTTCGGTAAGAAAAGAAACGTATTTTGCAAAGGGTTAAAACTAGTTAGCAAATATGTGTGATACTGGATATTTTCAAATCTACAATCAGGATATTATAAAATAGAATACTAAAAGGGAAAGTCGTCGGCATGTGTATTTGGAATGGAAAGAGTGATATTGGGGACGTTCAACTTGAAAGACCACCCTCCAAAAACCAGATATCCCAATGTCCAATACGACACAGATGTAACGAGTTGAAAATATCTATTCAAGCTGAACGGATATCCATATGTATATTTATATATATTACACCTGGGTTCAACAATATCCCGATATTAGAAACGCGTAGCAAAGAACCTGTTATCGTTCCCACGTTTTGCTGGTTACACCACTGGTTTCATTCTCCTAATAGAGATACTTGCCAAAGGACCGAACCACGGGGCTGCGATCCAATAAACGTCTTTCTTTTTTTTGTTCAAAGTCACACGACGTGGCACACGTGCATGCCGTAGTTCATGAAAGGCGAAAACGCTCGGTAAAGTGAGATTTTGAAAATACTTCCTCGAAACTAGTATTTGTGGGAGAATATTGAATTGTCACAGGAACCGAATCATCAATGACTGATATTTCGATCGAAGAAAATGTCGATCGTGCCTGAAAATTTTGGTGCTTTCAGGAACTCTCAAAAATTACAAAAAGTAGCTAATATCCATTTGGCTTGAGCAGAGAATTACCTAGTTCAAGAGCTCACGAACGTTATGTAATGTACGATTGTACGAGAAGTTTAGCAAGCTCGCAAATACAAATATATTCTGACGTGGAGAAGCCTCACGTAATATCGAACTCCTATTATAGTAGTAGATAACTGTTCGGCGAGTGCATAGCAATGATTGTTGGGCAAGCTCGATGGACGTCTGACCCTTCACGGTATTCCTCTACTGGCCACTTGACCGAGGCATTGGTGGTACATGCCTATAGTCCAGCATTACCACGGGGGCATTGAACGCCCATTTGTACAGGCATAGAATAAGACAATTTTTCCAATATTACAGACCACGTATGGGCGTACTGCTATAACGTTTGTCGAGCTACACACGCTAAAACAATGTTTCATTTTTATTATTCAACTATAATTACAATTTTACAACTACCAGTCAGATTACGCTGCTTCTAATTATATTAGGACCATAAATAATTACATTTTTTCTAATTAACAATCGGATTCTGCACCATTGTCATTGTCTTTTATTTTTACTTAACGCTGAACGTTAAATATAAACATCGACAAATGCGTAATCGTTTATAATCGTGGAGAAATGGACTTGTAAGAATCCATTAGATACATTTATAGTGTGTGTCCATTGGTCATCTTGCCTGCGTGAGTTTATCAAGAAATTATTTTTCTACTGATAATTTTCACCATTACTTCGAACTATAAAAATAGTACTGATAATTAAATGAGTGGAAAAAGCGATTGGGAAGAAGGAAAGAAATTTTGGAGAAACCCGTAATATCCCGTAGACTATATTTATCAAGATTCCATACGAATCTATTAAGTTTTTATTAATCCTTGACTTGAGAGACTTGAAACATTAAACATATCTCAGAACTGGATGAACGAATTGATAGATGGTAAGACAAAATGAATGTAAAAAGAATTGTAAAGAATATGTCTAATAATATCGAAAAGAAAAACGTACTAAGTGAGATGGATCTAACATTATTTTGGTTTAATATTGGTTTCTACATATTTAGAAATTAATATTAGTTGCTCCTTAATTTTATATTTTAGGGAAATCATCATCAGTATACGTTGACATATCATCACAGAAAAATAGGTTACGGTGAAAACTATATTCAACGTCGAGTTCCTTTGAACCGAGCTTGTCCCATATACCCATACGTGGGAGACTATAAACAAAACTGCAACATGATCAAAACCCATAGCACCGTTCCTACGCTTTATTTCTTTCATTCTCTTTGAAAAATGAAATCTCCGGCTATCGTATGACTTACCAGGCGTTCGAGTAAATAAATACAGCAATACAAATTTCTCAATTTGAATCCTTGATATCCAACCGTTTTATGGAAGGATAAACTTGTGGTGATTATCGCGTTGTGGCAATGCGGTTGTGAATTTCGTTTGCGAGCGTGCACTCACGGAGAAGCAAGTTCGTCGTATTTTGCACGATATGGCCTAATAGAGGGGGGATAGAAGGGGTCCGGGTTGAGAGTTGGTTTGCGAGCGACAAACTTAGAAACGAGCGGCCGTAGGGGCTCGCCGCGAAGCCCTGGTCGCGTCTATTACCTGTTGACACGCGGTCTCTTATTACAACACCCTACGGAGTCGACCTCTGGCGGTTAGAGGGCCACGGTTACGCCTGAGCCCCCTATGCTCCCTCAGCGTTCTATCTTATACCCCGTGGTATACTTAGCACACGTACACCCTCCGACTGATGGGCCCGGAGATATCCGAGGCAGGGTGTATCAAGACACGCACCCCTTTCGACTCGCCCTGTCGCAAGATTGGTCGGAAGTAAGGCGCACGTTGAGACACCCGACAGTACCTGTGTAATGACGTCATCGTGTAAAAAACTAAGACATCGTGTAAAAAGCTAAGACATCCAAGGAATTATTGCGACGACCCTTTAGATGGAGCGCGAGGGGAACATGGAACATTCGCAAGAACACGTTACTTCGCAATTATGAAACTCGTGCGCGATACAGGCGCACATTGCTGCTGGCAATTTTTTTTTTTTTATGCGAAAGAACCAGGAGGGCAGAGGGAAATAGCGTTGGCCACGCGAATTTCGTATCACGACAGGTATCCGAGCAAAATGTCAAGGTCTCAAGGTTGCCTTAATTTTTCGCTTTCTTTGCGGTTGGGCAGTTTTGAAATGGGGTTTCTTACGAGCGCACGGGCTTGCACAATATTGCCCCTTGATTTTCAAACCGGCCTTGTGACTGAAAATTTGAGATTGTCTAAATTAATTCAGACGTACAGCGCCTCGATGTACTGCTCAATCGCATTAATACGAGGGGACGGGAAAACTGGGCAAAACTGGTGCTGATGCAGGGAACGTTTGGAATAAAGTCCAGTTTTATTTGGTATTGGCGCATTCATAAAACTGCGTTGTGACTGCAGCCCAAGCGGTCACCCATTGAGATATCGTTACTGATAAATGTAACACGAAATCGCAAACATTCACCAACCTCTATCCATTAACCTGGTCGTAATATTTTCAATATTGTTTCGATTCTACGATTCTGTAGATCTTTCGCTTTCTGAATTTCGGGGTGAATCATTGAAAATTATGAAACCCCAACTTTTTGTGATCAGCGTAAAAACGGTTGAAGTATAAGTCAGTTGTTTTCTTACCTGTAGATGGGCATAACGTCATTTTTGTACCAGACGACGAGGATAGCCGTATCGTTCTTACGATTGGGCGGATGAATGTCACAGGGTAATTCAGCTCTTCCACCGAGAACAGCCATCACCTGAGCGGGTGGTCCTGAAACACGAAAAACTGATCGGATAGTCGCCACCTGTACCGCACCTTATTATAATCTAAGCATAACTTAAGCTACAGTACTACCGATCATCCGCCTTTTGCATGCCATCGATATCACTATGAACGTGCACCTTGAGTGAGAAAAATTCGTGACTGCCCTTGAATCGAATAGGGAAACGTCGGGGAAGGATTAAACCGCGCGATAGCAATCAGTGTCACGACACGGTGATAGGCGATAGGTTACACGTAACACCATCGACCGCAATCAATCAGATGTCAAGATTAGTTGCAGAGTTCATGCAAACTGACGCTATTGAGCTAACAACAGGGTGGATACGTACTCCTCGATACATGTCATTAAACTCGACAGTAATGGACGTCCTCGGTTGACCCACATTGACCAAGACCGATTCGTGGATGGGTAACCATCACGTAGCATCGAACGCTGAGCGATTTTGAACTTCCGTTTCTTTTTCCATCAACGTTCAATCATAAAATGATCGCATTCAGCTCCACAAATCCATTTTGGACTGTAGAGTGCTTTTGCGTCAACTGAGGTAGGATTATAGAAGGATTAATTCTATGGTTCCTATTAAAAACCAGTAATCCCGGAGCAGAGCCTCGATAGGATCTAGGATTATTCGCTGAAGTACGAGATCAGTATCACCTGCCTGAAGATTTCATTTCACAAGCAACTTTTTGAGCTTCGCCTCGTTATCCTTCATGGTGAGAATAGGGTAGGGAACGATAGGAATTGTGGATGAATAGATAGGGTGTGTGCAGGAATATTCCGTACTGAGCGTGGAGACGCTCGCTCCTTTTTCGTCTGCTGCTCGCTGTAAGTGTCCGTACTTTTACGGAAAGTATAGAAGATACCGTGGGAAAGGGACCAGATGCGATACGGAAGCTTCTCGGGGTGGAGAAAAGTAAGACGTGTAACAGGATTCGTGCTCGCGGTGAGCATAGATTCGACGGCTAAAACCGCGAATCTCGCGTTCGTGACGATCGACATATGCTGAAATAACCTTACGTATGGCCCCACCTTGCCCTTTATTTCTACCGGCTCTGCTGCCTTTGCCTATTCCCTCGACCTATCTATATGTATGTTCAAAACTGTTCCGGAGCGATAGATCCTTTCCGCTATTCCAGCACGTAGCTGGAACCACACCTTCACAATTTCACACGGTGTTTTCTCTTGGATCGCTTACTCTCGTTCCTCTAGACTATACCGTGAAATTGCCTTAGAAGGGGGTGAACAAAGTATCATCGACAAAGATTATCGATAAATCACAAGGAATACTACATTTTAAGGGAATGACGAACACGTTCCTAGCCACATCAAAATTTCAAAATCTAATTTCTCCCACACTATTCAACCGCTTTGAATGAAATTTATTGTGTATAT
>JAPYZI010001359.1:0-33215 GCA_030523105.1 Ophioninae sp. A BG-2022a
ATAACGAAGAGATTGAGCACAAAGTGGAGTACCAAATCCCAAAGGAAAAAAAGTTATCGATAATTTAGTGAAAAAACGTATTATGCCCAAAAATCGAAATTTTTTTTTGATTTTTAATATTTTTTTTATAGGTCTTTTACGATGTAATTTTATCCCCTGAACACAAATCTACCATTAATTTCCCCAAAAACCCAAAATTTCTATGAAAAAATCGTAAAAAACACCTTAAAACACGTTTTTCTTTGCTTCGATCCATACTTTCGACAAAAATTTTATGATATTCGTAATCAGCATTAAATTTCCGATCAAATAGACCCTTTTAAGAGTTTAAAAACGGAAAAAAAATTTTTTGGACTTCCTCCGACCACTTTTCCGGAATCTCAAAAATCACACGTACGTAAAAATCAACGAAAAGACACACGTACACATACCTGTGTCTTTTCGTTGCGACAAAACTACGCGCGTCTTTTCCCCACGCTGCGCTCGTAACGAATCCACACGTATATAAACAAACACGCGCCCACGCGCAGCGCTCGGCAATTGTCCTGCCACGATTCTTTGTTCGAAAAGTTGTGACTTCGTAGCCGAATTCGCATGCCGGTCGCGCCATCCGTCGATAGTTATTCGCAGCGCAAAAATCAGCGCAATTTTGCGCAAAACGCAGCGCAAAATTGTCATTACTAACGTAATGAGGTGCCGCGTCGAAAGTTTCCAGCGTGTTCGTCGTTCCCTCATTCCGTCATTCGATGTTACTTATGAAAAATATCGATAAATAATAACGTTATTGGTATTCAAACGATGATCTGTCACGTAATAAAAAAATGAATTTCCTGTACAATTCTAAAATTTGCGTGCGACCAGATATTCTGAAATTAAAAAAAATAACAAAATACCAAACTATACCGAACCGTGTCAATACTCGACTAAAAAACAATAATTGTTCGTCACGAACAAATGGATAGGCGAATCCAAAAAATGTCCAAAAATTTCGTCACACGAATTAGCGGCTTCCTTAAAAATATCATCACAAAATAGAGCTCTCGTGCTCGAAGTCTCACCGAGGAAAGTTCTCGGTAAGTTTCTTTCGTGGTCAGAGGAAGAGTCCGGAGGTTTAACGATCAGGCGAGCGGAGCGAGTACCATGAGCGCACACGCGCTGACTCGATAAACACCGTATCAACGCTCCTCGATTAATCGCCTTGTTACAGGATCGCCGGTACTCTTCCCCTACCCCCTTCGTGCCCTTCTTCTCTGCCTCCCTCAGGTACACTCTCGCTTCATTTACCGCGTTGAGCCGCTTGTATAATTAGTACGTCACAGGTGTATGAGAAACGGGTGGCTCGATCCTTTTTCACGATAGTCGCTATTACGTATCAATCAAGATCGAAAAAAATCCGTTTTTCCGATCCGAATAAAAAGGCTGGTATGTTTGTCTTTTGATGCAACGACGGTAAACGCCCACCTCATTCAATGATGATAATCGTCAGTGGTATTATGATTGGAAGAAGAGTAACGTGGCGCCTAAGCGAGTAGCGCTCGAAATAACTTTTAAAAATGGTCCTAACCGTAAGTACCTCGGTCGCTGGGGCAATCAAGTAATTCCTTAGTATATTCCTGTTACATCAGAACGGGTGATAACTACTCTGTGTGGCAGTGTGCTCGGGACTTGATGGGTCTAAAATGGATGGTCCGAGTGCCCGGGGGCCGAGAGATGTCGGCTACGCCAGAGAGGTCGGCGCTCGCCCAGCCCTCTCTCGGTTTCTCTCGCTTTCCTTCACCTCCCGTTCCTCACTCTCTATCTCTCTGCCTCTCTCGCTCCCTTGGACCCGTACCTCCTAATGCGACGATAAATCAAACTGCTTTACCGTTTCCAATCGAAACGTTTCGTTTTTTTTTCTTTCATTTTCAACTCCTCCAGTTTCTTTTTTTTTTTCAATCTTTTTCATTCTTCTCTCTTCGACCTGTTTTTTTCTTTACGAGAGCACGTGAAGATGTAGCTGTGTGGTAGTGACGTGGGTATCCTCCGGGCTCGTAAATAAATGCGTCGTTTATATCCTTGTTGAATCGTCGGATGAATTGCCTAGAAGTGGAAGAAAAAAGTGTACGGCTCGCTGGCAATAATGACAATGATCTGACAGACTAGTCAATTAGGGATACAAACGATGAGGAGGCACGTGAATGAGAGACGGAGAGGGAGAAAGAGGGAGAGAGAGGGGCAGATAGAGGATCAATTAGTTGTCTAATTTACCTCATGGAATACGGGCAAGTAGCCGTTTCGCGTACCTTGTATTTGGATAGTGTGTACCTTGCCCATAAGCAGTACAAATAAGTGATGAATAAATCAAGCCGAGAGCCGAAATCTACCTCCCTCTCTGAGAGCGAGCGATCCTCTGACTTGATTGATTCTCCTGCATTATTGCACGTAAATGGAGCAATCATGCTCTTTAGTATTCCCGCAACATCGCTGATCGTTGGCTGGCTGAGAGAGCTTGATTCGATAGGTCCAAAAGGGATGGAAGACCGGTGGTCGTGGTAGGGTCAGATGGGAGGGAGGGTCGTCTCTCCTCTGTACACGGCGCCGAAACTGAAAGAGGTATGAGGAGAAAAGACACGAGGAGGCCTCGCGGAAGAGTCACCGCACGGTCAGTGATCGCCCCAGTACCTGTCCTCGTGTCCTTTCCCCTCCTGTGCTCTTTGCTCTCCTCCTCGATCAAATTCTTTCAGCTCAGATGACGAGAGCTCTCCGGCGTCTACATCTCTCGTTCTGCCTTCTCTCTCTTTCGCATTGATAAAGTTCACTCGGGTAATCGCTTAATCACTTCACCTCAGACGGAAGACCATTCAAGATCTTTCGTCTCAAGCGAATTTCTCGTATTCATTGCTCCACCGGAGAATCGACATTTTTCCAATCGAAATGGACGAGGCTCTGTCCAATCGATCAATTTATCAGAAACCGGACAACGAGGATCCCAAGCTCCTCAGCCGATGTGGTCGCAAGCGTCTCAATCAGAATGACGACTCAATTGATCCCGGTCGAGGAAGCCTAATTGTAAGATCCTCCAACAATGAAATCATCAGCTGCCTAATTTTTTGGCCGCTTTCGATCTCCCATATTGAACTCTGCCATCGTTCCATTTTGGACATAATTGGAAGACTTTCCGGGTCTGGCATTGACGAAGCCTTCTCTCTTGCGGCTTTCCAGCGGGAAAACAATCGCGGAACATGCAGTTCCCCAACCGCAAGATATCATGCTGTTTGTATGTGCACATGCGCAGCAATTCCGAATGGTGAAGGAAGCGCTTAGTAGGTATGCTGAGCTCGGGCATGTGTGCGACGAAGGATCGTCGAGCTATGATATGCAACGTGTGCACGTCACCACACCTCGTGCCAAATTGATTGGCGGTTTTGGGTCTCTTCTAGGCTGCTCGTAATTTCATCATTTTAATAATACCTTTCCATTACTCTTGTTACCGCACGCTTCGTCGCAAAATTCGGTCTTTTCAACATCGAATTTCGAAATGTTGGGCATGCTGCAAAAACTTAATCTTTTCGCTTGGATATTTGTCAGACGAAGGGTATTGAACCTAACACCCATTTTTGGATGTGTTGAAAAAATGACTGTTTTGGCAGAATCCAGGGTCGGGCCAAATACGTACTGGCTGGATCAAGAATTTTACTTTTGTCCGTTGTATTTGTTTGTGGCTGAACGTAAGGGTACCTAGATATGGACCAGAAATGACGTTAGCAGCTCGCTACGCTGCTCTCACCGGGACACTTACTTTTCCCGCGATCGTATAAGAGCAATTGTCCTCTCTCTTCCTTTCGTTCTCTCTCTCGCCCTCTGTCTCTCTTTCTCTCTGTCTTTCTCTTTCGTTCAGAATCGCTTATTGTTTTAGAAGGGATCACGAGTCCGTAGCGGTACCGGTCACGATTGGAGCCTCGCTTCTTCTCTCTTTCGTGACCAAAGTGATCTTTCTCTCTCTTCCTCTCCCTCTCTCTCTCTCTCCCTCCTCTTCTCTTCGTCTTCGGCGCAATTTCCTTCTTCGTCGCACCCTTGCTACTCGGTGCACCGTTTGGACGAGTGTACTCGTCGTGGAACTTCAGCTAGCTCCGTCTCCCTTGCTTTCTCATGGCGAAGAAGGGGGCGAGAGAGGGGTTTGCCTTTTATAAACGTTCTACTCGCGAGGGCGCTTCTCTCGGGTGCGATCGCACGGGATCACCTCACCACCATAGCCGCATCCTCCGAGCTCGTTGGTGCACGAAAGTCGACGCCGCATCAGCAGCCACGGATTTTCGCTTCGAGCCTCTCCGTCCCTCTTTGTCTCTTTTGCCCCCCCCCCCTCTCCCTGCGCTTGCCGCCTCCCTTAGTCGTTTCCTCGCCCCGCGAGTTCCTCTTGTCTTGTTCGCCTCCTCACCCCGCCATCCTTCTCCGTCCCAATCTCCGGCCCTCTCTCTCCCTCTCTCCCTCTCGCGGCCTCGCGGTTGCATGCACGCCGCCTGCGCTCGCACACGGAGCTATATAACCTCCCCCGGGCTCGCGCTCACCTGTTGCCGAAGAAGTTGGCGAGCCTCGAACTATCGCGTCGAAAAAGATATCGCCGAATCCGGGGCGAACAAAACTGAGTCGATTACTTTCCAGTACCCTTTCTACCGCTCTATCTTTTCCTCTTTGTCTGGGTATAGGCGTCGTCCGTTTTTCCTTAAACGAATGCCCAAGTCGTAGCTGGTAGCTGAGAGCATTCATTATTAACTGCAACATATTTGATTGTCAAATCAAGTGATTAATGCTATAAAGTGCTGTATGTATTTTTTCTCCGTAACGAATAAAATGATATACCACTATAAAACATGTGTTTCTTAAAAATATTTATACTCAACGATTCATGACTTTTTTTGCTTAATCTTATTAGCTTTAAAGACAATTGGACTTGAGAGTAAAATAAATTGGGTCATATTTATTTGCCTGGTGATGTATATAGATTTTTTTCGGTAAATATGACATGCATTCCAAAACTTTTCCGTTCAGGTTGTGTACTTTTTGGTATTTCTTTTTCAGATACCATTTTTGCCAGGTCCTCGTTCAGATAAAACTTTTTCCGGAACTTAGCTATTCACGTGTCATTTTATTCAGATCTTTTCTGTTTGCGTGATATTCTATTCGAAACTTTCCTCTTCAGGTTGCAATCTTCCAAGAACTTTCTCCTCATTTATTCAGATGCTGATATCGGAAGCCCCAGTACACCCAATACTTATCAAATCTTCTCGGAATAGAAACCGCAATTTCTTCTGATTCCCGTCTACCCAACATAGCCATCAATCAGCATCGTTTGCTAATGCGAATCCCTATTCAATTCACGAAACTCTTCTCTATTTACTATTATTCCAAAAAACCTTCTCCCACGATGCCAACCCGACATCTTGCTCATTCTCATCCACCACCAGAAATCCCTTCTTGCGCCGTTCGCGAATCTTTTACGAGCAATCGCACGCGAAAGAAAATAACGAGGCAACATTGGCGGTGCAGGGCCAGTGGTTAGAGGGGGAGGTATTCCATTTTGCACGAAGCGAAATCCACGTTGCCTCTTGCCCGCGAACTGCCAACTGGTTGCAACACCGCACCGCCAACTCAGAGACTTCAAGGAGTCTTATCTCGTTGTGAAAAGTTTCGCACGGAACAGCCAAAGTGTTCAGTAACTTTTCAACAACGCAGTCTCTCTCTCCGAGTTACACCGAGCGCGCGCATTTCTCCGTTTCATTTTCTTTTTTATATGCCATTCTTTTTTTTCTCTTCTCTTTCACGTTGTTCCCGCGTATACTCAATTATTACTGTGCACACGAAAGTTTTTTATTGCTCCGTTTATCGTATTTCAAGGATTTTAGTTACCGAGCGAGAAACTGTTTATATTGTGGCTCCATAACTTTCGTCGGAGAGGGGAAATTCATTATGAAAGACGAATAATGCTTTCTCGAGAAAAGGGAGGAAGAGAGAGAGAGAGAGAGAAAGAGAAAAACGAGCGTCATTATTTGCCTATCCAACATGGCAATCCTCCTCTCTTTCTCTTTCTCTTTCCTCTTACCCCTGTCTCCCTTCACCATTTCGTTGTGCATTGTAAGCCTTAAAACTTGTTACGTCCTTTCAAGGACTCGGGCTTTTTAACTTGCCCCCCCCCCCCCCGTCGTTATTTACTGCCATCGCGATTTTTCAACAATCGGTACCAGTACTTTCGAAATTTACGTCTTTTCTCCTCTCCCTCTTCAATGGCGGTGATCCTGTTTCGAACTACCACGAGGAAGACGTCAGTGACATTATCGGCACTTCTGGCGATCTCTTCTCACAGTGGTCATTCCTGTGTGGATCTTACGGCACGCTCCAGGCAATAACGCGTGACTTGTGCAAAAGAGACGAAGCTCATTGGCATAGTCGGTAACAAAGAAATCATATTTTCGTTCCGTTAAGTCTGATGCCATCCGGCTGTTTCGAAGCCGGTTTCAAAGTTTCTTAAAGCGAAACAATGGTTTTTGGAAGATTTAGAATGGTGATTTTGGCAACTTTCTCGAATGGAGATGTCTTTGATATCAGATTGCTTCGTATATATATGACTTACACGATCTTTATCAAGCTGAACGAGTAACAAAAACAACAACATCCAGTTGCCTTAAAAACGGTCCTGGAGTTGTTTCTTACGAGGCATTGATTTTGTGAAGGAATCCTGGTGTCCACCAACATCAAGACTGAAATGAACCAAAAGTGGGTCCCTGAAATTACTCAACGGTGAATTCAGATCTGCCATCGTACGAGAATACTCTAAGTCATTGTGGCAACCGTCCTCGAATTCCAGCGACTTCGAAATCGCATCTCTTCGTATATATCTGACTACACGATTATAATCAAGTTGACCGTGAAAGTTTTCGTTACACCTTTACTGAGTTATGCATATAAATAAGGAAGAGGAGTGAGTTTGGCTCCAGGCAAACCGGGAGCGCGAGAGATCCCGACTGGCGCGCGTGAACGCGATCTCTCTCTCCCTTTTTTTCTTTCTCTCTCTCTCTCTCTCTCTTTCTGTCTCTTCCTTTCTATCTCCACCTCGCTCCTTTTTCTCTGTATCTTTCGCGTTTGATCCTCTTCTCTCTCCCTCGCTCTCTGTCTCGCGGAGGTGGCAATACCTTTGTTAGCGGTAAGGTTAATGGCGGGAGACCCCCGGCTATCTTACGACGCTGACAGCAGCCTCGTTAACGATTACGATAACTCCGGCTCAGAGCTAGCCCGCCGGTGGCACTCGCCGCGCGTTTGGCGAGATCGCGGAGAGCACTTGGGCACGGATTCGAGCCGCCGCCTCCTCCGTACCGCAAATACTGTATACCATCGAATATAAATATGTATACACGAATCGTATACAAGCATTCCGGACCAAATCGGCGAGTCTCCGAACCCCGTCGCGCCCGACGTCTTCGTAGCCCTTACTGCCCCCTTTTTTTACATCTCGTTGGACAGGCACTCTTTTTCTGAGGTTATTTTTTCGTTTGGGCGCCATTCAATTGTGGGTTTTTGCGATCCCGATTATGGGACAAAATGAGGGGGAGAAAGACTATTTGTGGATCAGGAACAATTTGATGGCTGGGTTTCAAGACCTTGAGTAGAGTTCAGTAAAATTACGAAATTTAATAAAAACTCAGTGTATTAACCCCTCCGGAAGCACGTCAGTAACGTAGTCAAATTAAGAATAAAAAATGATGTTTCTGCTATATTTTTACATTTAAAACATCATGAAACCAGGACTACGTTGTTTACATGGCAGTCATATCGTATGACTGATAAGTGAAGGTAAAATCAGCACCAAAGGTAATGAGTTTCTTAATTATGTCTCCTAGGGCATATTTTCCAAATTCATCCTAGTACAAACTGTTTGTCAGAAAGGTTCACGCTTTTAGCGTGATTTATTGGTGAATCGCTAGCCATCTCGCGAAACAAAATAAATACTGATAACGGAACGGCATCCGCACACCCGCGCGCTTACTCCAAAAAGACAAAACGCACGTCCATAACCATCAGCACGGAATATAACCTCGAAATGTTCATAGATCGCGTAGCAGGAATAAATACCTGACACAAATAACACAAACACCCCTCAATTTGCATTAGAGCTTGGCGTCACACTGTTTGCAGAAAAATCAATTTTAGGAGCGTTGATATTCATTTTTTTTTTTTAAATAAAAACATATGCAAACGACACGCCAAATTTCGCTTTTAATAATCCCAGCTGATTCTTCACTCAGACGCGTGTAACTTCCTGCAGTCAACAGCCAGCCACCCTGAACCCTTTCGAGTATATAGTGGGTGCGCACACTTACCCCCTGCGCACAGCTACCCCGTACGACTCCGCAGCACAACCGTACTACAAGCTTTAACGTCTTCCATCGAATCCGCCCACCTCCACCTTGCGTCACTCAACTCAACCTATCAGGAGTGTGTTATTGCGTGGCTGAGGCATCAGCGCACCGTCATCCGAAAATTAACGAGCCCGCGTGGTTGCCCACCGCGACTACGTAAACGCGAACAGCTCATTCGTTTTTCTCCTCGACTCATTCAAACGTTAACGCGTGGATCATGTCCATGCCCATCTCTCAACGGCACCGCGTGCACATCTTTTCCCGTCCATCACTACCGGGATGTACTATACGGATATACTATACGGATGCGGACGCTTCTATGGACGCCACCACTCACTGCGCAATATATTAGAGTTTAACGTGGTGTAATATATAATAACGCGCGTATCGTACGCACGTTTGTACAGATATTTATCGCGAGTAGCGCTCTCGAGCTCGAGCCCATGGCTTTTACGAGAAACGAGATCGCTCCTCCGATTTCTCCAGACCAAAAATCCAACTTTATTATTTGTCAAAGTTGTCGCGCCCCGGCCAAATTAGTCATGACAATCCTGCCATGTTAGAGTCCACTGTGATTATGAAACGACCCGGCTTATCACGACTCGAGTCATTATTTATAGAGGTCTCTTGTGAAGGGACAAAATATATTTATGTGAATAACGTACAGGACCACCTGAACAGTCACATTCAGAATCTTGATGCCTCGTGTCAATACTTATCTGAATTACTCGTCCATGGTCTCGATTGTTTTTCTCTTCGCATTTGAGAACGAAACTTTTTTTTTATCTTCGTTATTTACTCTTGTACTGTATTTTATTTTTAGTTCTTGCGGGTTTTCGTTTTTTAAAGCTATTTTCATTTTTTCATTCCTATTTTAATAATCTAATATTGCATATCAATTTATACAAAACTGAATTTTAATATTAAATTTGATTATGACCGAAATTGTCTCGTTAAAAGTATTTTATTTAATTTATTTCTCATAATAATAAAAATAATAAAAATAATTCGGAGAGATGTCAACGACTGTAGATAATATTTCATGTCGCAACTTTTTGGACGATCCTGTATATACACGAATACGAGGACAAGCGGTAGAGAATTATGCGCTTCTTTGACAGCCAGGCGTTTGTCTCGATTGAATGGCTCTTTGATTGTGGTAATGATTCACATTCGCCAGTGTTTATTGCCACCCCGCTACCCTCCATTCCCCCTTCTGTCTTCAGCTCTTCTTGTACACCACTTAAATTTATATAACACTATAGTACCCGTGTTAGCCACTTTGTTTTCTATAATCGTGGAATTTTCTTCGAACACATTGTTAAAACGTGAAAGTGTGTGTGTTTTAACCTCGCGAACAAGTGCCTCGTCCATATCGTGTGCACAGTTCTCCGTTTCGCGGTCGCTTATATTTCGCCGTTCTTTCTCACGAGTTTCGTTTTTTTTCTTGCCATTTGCCTTCTCTCAAAATTATTCCGTGACTTTCGTCCGGGCTCTCTCGAAGCCGTTGCTTTTATGGTTTTTTTATTATTTTTATTTTCAAGTGTACCGCCACACAACCAGACTTGGAATTCTAATTGTCGTACTTTCCAACGTAATGCAGAAGTTTGTTTAACGTCCGACTCGTGACGTTTGTGTGTGCTTAACGGAGCGAACTAAAACCGTAGAGTGAACCGGCAGCCATATTGGGGTAGACTACTACAGACTGTGCCATAGTCGTGTTCGACGAACCCAAAGGTCTTCAGGCTTTTGACCTTTTCCACGTGATTTCGGAAGAATTCGGCACCGAAAACCATTACAACGGTCCATCGTCCCCATACTCAACATTACGTAAAACCCAATGTTTTCGAAGTTGTTTTTAGACGGTTAACGTATTAGCATAGAAATCATTCGAAGGATCGTGCCGTCAAAATCGCTAATTAAGTTCGAAAAGTTTGGAGGACCTTACTGAAAGGCCTTTCTGAAACAGAAGAACAAAAATACGTTTTTGAAACGTACAGAGAATAAAAAAAAATATTATTTTTACTTCTCACACGAGATTGTTGTTCCTTATTTCGCAAGACTTTTATTTGTTATTATATTTTTAAATAAATATTGCATATTTTTTATACATATTTACGACAAGCTAATACAAAAATCATGAGCCCCAATGTCATTTATCGTGTCATGACCAATAATAATGGAGCTGCTTATTATCTCTATACTCAACATTTCGTAGGTTTTAATGTCTTTGAAATAATCTATAGATGGATTTTAAATTCACATCGAAATCATTTGAAGGATTGTGCCGAAAAAACCGATGATTCATGTCGAAAAATTTGGACTGTCCTGAAACTCCTGCAAATATATCGAAATTTCAAATTTAATGTTCGGTTACGATTTTGATATTGTATTTACCTAGATCCAATACATATGCTGGCGGATTTTTTTTTTTGGGCTATCCTTTGCGATTGGGCTTTTTCTTATCACTCTCGCTTATACGGTACTTTATCAAGGTTACCAGGGAACTGGAAAAAAACCTGTGCCAAAATACAGGGCCCCTCTATTCTTCCGATCTCCTGGTTCACAAACTTTCAATTAAATTCTAGCAATCTAGATTTAGGAAGTATTCGTTTTCCGCTGATTAATGTCCCAAGTGGTAAACAGCTGAGTGGTCACCGCTCCAATTATTGGCCATGAGTAACGCTGCTCAACACGACGTAACACCGTAGTCGAATTCCGATCGCTCATCCCCTAATTTCGATTAAAAAAGCGTTACACATCGAAATACATATCCGAGGGTTTTTGAAACCCCGTAAGTTTGAGAATCTCCTCTTGTTACAAACACTGTAAATTTGAGGATTTCTCACTCGAGTATCGGAGCAGTCAAGGGATCGCGTGTTGCTCTCGGACCTCTTTTTCCCGTCCCGTCATCTCTCAGATTCTCTCGATGATTTCACTGATCGTTTTCGATCATGAGTGGCCGTCCCTACTACCCCTGCTTCCGCCCACGGCGAAACGTCCAATTACTGTGTACACTGATGTTCTCGATTCAACGGATTTTATCAGCAAATTTTTCATTCATGTATTCCGTCAGGTTTACTCGATGTTGATTCTTCGCACGGTAATACTATGCAGCAGAAGGCCCGACTACAACTTCTTCGTTGGGCTCGCTACGTGTCAATGGAACTGTACAAATTTGACGGGCGAAATAGGAGGAACGGAAAAAAAAATCTTTTCATAACTATTCAACAATGGATAAAAAAGTAAATATTCATTAATTGTACCGATCGTTTTTAATATTCTCCTAACATTTTTCTTGTATTTTTAACATCACCGTGGATCACGAAAACTAATATTTTTTCAACAATCGTACAATTTTATTCTTGAACAATTTTCGAACGATTAGACCAATGAAAACCAAGATACATTTTCCAGGCATTCCAGTTATGAAAACTTCGGCCTGATGGTTAAAATACCGCGCCATTTGATCAAATAACATTTGACTGATTCCCGAAATAATTATTGTTTGACTTACGACGAGCATTCGAGAAAAAGACGGATCGACGATCACCGAAAGGTTTCTGCAGGTCCGGGCCAACGCATGTGCGCTCTCTTGCAGGCAGACACGACAATCAGGGGCGAGGGAGGGGAGGGTCTAATCTCGGGGAGATGCCTACAATTTTCTCGTGGGTTCCTCGACGCCCCCCTCTCCCTCCCCCTGTACATACTGTACGTGCATACACGTCGCATCGGGCCGCTTGTGTTATGCCATGCGTGGGGGCGAGCTCATTTATTTACGGGGATCAGTATTGAAAGGGTATAATTTACAAATCCCGCGGCCCGCTGAATTTATCGGCACTCCGTTACCCTTTCATTACAACCCCCTCTCCCTTGTTCTCCTCCACCTCTTCCACCTCTGCGCCCCACTTTCCGCGATACCCTCCGCCGCTTTGCGCTCGCGTTCTTTCGCTCCGCTTTTATCTCGGCGTCCTTCTCCCACCTTTTTTTCCCTCCGATCATACGCTCCCTCTTCCTCCCTCGCTGTATTTGCTCCTCGCTCGTTCTTTCCTACGGACGCTTACGTTTCAACCCTCGGACCGCCGCGCGTGAAGCTTTGCCGGAGCCGCGTCGTCATCCTGACGAGTCCCCCCTCCAACAACCTATCCCTTCTACCTTCACTTCTACGTATCCGTATGATCATGATAATAATCGACAGTGAACTACTTGATTGAAAATGTGAGAAAAGAATAAAATATGTGCGCGATCCTTGAAGGTAATCGCCGTTACGAGAGCATCCAAAGTGTGGTCTCTCTTTCTATCACTTTTATTTGGCTATATTTTTTGGTTAATTGCCCATTTTAGTTGCGTTTTTATATAGTTATAGTTTTTAATTATATAGACCCTGCTTGAATTTTTATATTTTTTGTTAATTATTATTCGTTTGCCCGAAAGCGCAGCTAGGGCATCATAAATTCTATTATCATCACCATCATCATCATCATCAACATCATCTATGTCTCCCTCTCTCTTTCTCTCGCTTGAACGGTTAAAATATTCTACTTGAATACTCATAACAATAATTTATTTTGTCACATTACGTTTACTTACTTTTTATCTTTTCTTGTTATTCATTATATTAATTTATCTCATTATTGATCATTACATGGCCTCATTTTTCTCTTATCTTTACTAAGCCCGTAATTGTTAGTTTCATTGTATTTTCATAATTTTACATCACTTATATGGATTGTATTGCCTCGAGGCTTCGATCGCCGCATAAATAAATCATCATTCTCTTTCCCTCCCTCCGACTCCCCAAATGTATCGCCCCGTTGTTCGCATCTCGTGCTTCTACGTACATAACTTATCACAGATAATCGAGTTAAGTACACTCTTATGGAGAGTAAAGAATTATGAAAAGTGAGTACCTGGTTAAAACTGATATCCTGCTGTTTGACTATTACGCGCTCGATAAAAGTGAGCGGAGTCCTGCTCGCATAGTCGCGGGAAGGAATCCCCCTTTTTTCGGGATCTTCGCCTTCTATTAACCTCTCTCTTATATGGGCCTCTCAGGAGATGTATCTGTATGAACAAACAATCGTTACGATAATAATTTTTATATTCTCGTAAATGACCGCTCACGTGTGCACACTTTTATTTCTGGATTTTTTTCGAGCGTTAAGAGCCGATGTTAAGTGGCACTGTAAAAAAAAAAAAAAAACTCGCCGTAGTCCACGAAAATGAAATGGACGTCAATGGATGGCAACCTTATTTTTTAAGATTTTTCGTACTCGAAGCGAGTCTCGTTCAAGCGATTTCGTATGACGTTTTCTCCACGTCAGCGGCGGCACAAATCCCATTGACACCGCTCCCATTCACGTCCACGCCGAGATCTCTGGGCCTTCGCGTGTCCTCGCACCTCAGCTCCACGTTGGATGATATTCCAATTGTGGGCAGTGTCGAGAGCTACCTGCTGGGTTTGTTAGCCTATTTCTAACGGTTCAACGGTGAGCTGTCTTTTTTTTCTATTTTCGAAAGCGGGAATAGACGCCTGGAAGAAGTGTCGGACGTTTGGTTGGACGGCAGGTATATAATGTGAAGGAAGGTAATAAGATCGGATCACCTTTGGGCTGGGGGCTCTCCGCTGTAGATACCTTGGTTGATGCTAGCTTATTCTCGCACGTGTATGTAGAGAAAAGACATTTTTAAACCTTCGTGTGTATATAATGTTGGCTATCAGCTGGGACTCGAAAAGTGGGTACATTTTTTATGTTTTTTCCCAGTAAAGACCGTTGGAATAACAAGATTAACAAAAATGGAACTCGTATTAAAAAAAAAGGAGTTAAAGAAAAAGTATCTTCGACAAAAATTCCAATAATCTGATTCGAAACGTCTGATTCATAAGGAATTATTTATGAATATGTGCAGTTTATATTTTCATGAAAATCCATGATTGTTTGGTACACGATTGCCATTTACGTAATTCACGAAATTTCTAAAAAGTCTTCTGTTGCTGGGAACCGCTATAATAATGATAAAAGTGCAATCATTTGAAACTGCATACTACGGAATGTCACAATTTGAATCCGCTGGTGACATTTCGTTTGAACAACATACATTTTTGTTCATGGGTAATCATTATTGTTCACTCGATAAAATACTTAAACTTGACAAGACTCAAAATCAAGAATGAAATGATTCATTTGGTTACGCCATAGAAAATGTTACTAATCATGCTCCATCCAAATTTCAAGTGGTTTGGGGTACCCATAGATTTTGACATTGACGGCTTAACGCGCTTGCATTTATCTCAAGATCATTTTGAAGTAATTGGCTTCCGCATAACGGTCACTACGAGGACAATCAGTTACGACGGGATCGGTCCCTCGAAGTAGAATGTCTTCGAAATCACCTTTCCCCTTATAAATTCTTGCTACCAGGGATCACGTCAATGGCCAACATCGGTGCCGTCTCTTCCCAGCTGCCCCGACTAGAACTCAAGCGTGACACATCGCCCGAGATAAAATTGTGGAGTGAAGTCCTAATGCACGCGGCTCTCGCCTTACGACTTTACCGCCGTGGCAGTCGCGGACACACACATACGCTTGTAGAAAATACACGTACATTAGCACTCGACACGTGTCTCATTCGAAAAAACGCAGCTATGTACTCGCTTATCAAAAGAATTCCCGCTACATTCGTTACCCCCTCGAGAAAAGGTGTTATATTTACACTTGCGCACACTGGGAGATATCAGGGCGGGTGCACTTTCTGAGACGTGTGTTCTACAGTTATTTGTCCGGAAAGTGTCGAAGCGTGTGGCGTGCCCCACCGCCTGTATTTCACTCGGACAAACCCATGGTATTTCCAACCATACTTCAACCACATTTCGTATTCCCCTCGGGGGACAATAATATTTTATAGCCATAGTTACTGCCAGAAATATCGCACTGCTTATTGATATATTAGCAATTGCGTAAGTTGTGTACATTGGGGCATAGGCTACTGTGCGATTCAAATATCAGGCTTATTGATAAAAAATCATTAAAAATTCGGAAAAATAAATGAGACGACTCAAGAGTCGTTTCGATATTTATTTGTCCGTTGGGGTACCTTGAGTTTAGTGTCAGTGTTAAATTTTTCCAACGGAAATAGCTAATAAAAAGGTGGCTGCTAGATGGTACTTAAACGTCACGTAAGTGTATCTTTTAAAGGCAGTGTAAAATTGTAATAAAAAACTGAAACTCGTCAACAAATAATGTGGAAACATGATTTCAAAAAATTTGGAAAGTGGAAATTCTTAAAGTTGCCCCTACAGTTAAGTATAATTAATGAGGCAAAGGAGTCGCTATGAGTAAGCGGTCACCGCTCCGAGTATTGGTTTTCCCCAACACTGCTCATCACTAAGTACCGCGGAAGCCCAATTCTGACGCCATCCATCAATGTCGATATCGCATGTTTGGACACACTTCTCCTCTATTTACGATGTCCCGATGGCGTTTTCAATAAACTATCTGGGATTCGCTATCTCCACTTTTCGAACCTGAACGGGCGTTCGTAATAAATACCATAAACTTGTCTCTCACTGTTGGCTTTGTTTCTGCCTGCGAGATAAAAGACAGGAAACGCGTATACGAGTACACGAGTCGGTATTCTCACCGCGAAAGGATTGTGTAACGCTAATGTTCTAGACTCGGTGCAAATTGTTGAGTTCGCGTATGCATACTAGCTACGTAACACACTATCCGGATATGTGTCTGCAAGTCTGGAACACCGAGCCGCGACTATAAACGATTCAGTCGGTGGTTTCTTTAGCACCTGCTCTCTCACTCGAAAAGGTAATTTAGAGTTGAGCTATGTATACCAATGTACATGTATTGGCTCTGACGATTCGAATAAAAATGTGTGACCGCACGATTCAGCCGGCGCGTTCAACTATAACGCTGAGGCAGCTGCTGCGCATGTTCAGGAGAAAGAGCCTGTATCCACTAAAGCGAAGCGGAGTGCGACCTGAAGTGGAGCTGTCCGCGAATCCGCCTACGAAAAACGAATCTCTACGCTTCGCTTGAATCATGTTCGATCAAGCTAACCGGACGGGGGATGTAAAAATAATGAAAATTATTGTTTCTGAGATTTCTCCAATTTCGTGGATACTGATTATGATTCTTTACAGCGATAAATACAGTTCTTCAAAATTGAATGACTCAATCAGAATTTCATTTACTGTTAGATCTATCCTTATCCACTCTACTTGCGCACACTTACCCCTATATTGAGTTAAATGTACTTTTATTACTACCATATGTTTTCCTTTCTTAATAGAAGTACATCACTCAATAACAATATTTATTTTGTTATATTGTTAACTAATGTGTACTTTAAATTGATATGAGTGTTTTGATCGAATTCACCGTAAGTTGGCATTTTACAAAGATTAAAATAAAATAAAACATCCATTCGATTGTCTCCTAAGACACGACATAGAAAATTGTGGAATGTTTCATTGGTCGCCATAAAAAAAGGCTACTTTTTTTTATAACTCTTTTTATTACTATCATGCATCAATGTCTTTCTGTTAAAAATTCCCTAATCTCTTATCATACCCTGCTATCGGATGTAAAAAGCTGTCATAAAATTCCACCTCTACGGAGCTTTGAAATATTTTCTTTGATTTTTTTCCGACGTCCGGGTCGGCTGTCCAACCTGGCTGGTTCAACCAAACAAACCCCCAAAGTATCCGCTTCTACCGGAGTCAAGTGTTGAAGGTATAGAACGAGATGGATCGTAATCTCGAAGGGCGTAAGGGATGCGAATGCGTGCCGCGCTGCCGGGACCGCACACAGGCCATACCGGCGAACAACGCTGTGAGAAAGTATAGAAAATCGGTTCGCGTGCAAGACGTGTATATACCCCTTTTCCAATACGACCCTGCGCGCCTATGTCGGGAAAGAAACTTTTTATGACCTTCGTAAGCCAGTGGATAGGAAGAAACACGCGAAGGGAACTCTCGTGGTATTTTTATATTCCCGGGGCCTCTGGTATTTCGTGTAATCCTCCGAACCAGGTGAACAGCCGACGATCGACAAATGTTACATGTCGCATATGAGGACAATAAATATTTTGAGATCGGAAAGATTTTTTGACTTATCGATTTTTTTCTCATTGTTATTTAAAGAGTAACGGTTCGATGCGAGGAATTCCATGATTTGGTAGAGGAACAGGAACAGGCGTGTCAAAATTCGTTGCACTCAAACACGAATTTTCATTTGAATAGAAAAGTATTTATTTCTTCATTTTCATTATTATTCGAAAATTTTTCTTTACCTTTAGGATGTAGATCTTTTGAAATACAATCATCGTTCCGGCAATTCCTAGCCAAATCTACCACAAAAATAAATCTGAGTCAATGGAATTAACTGTAAATAATTTATTTCGTGATAAAATGAAATAATTATGAAATTCATTTTTTTATATAATACAATGAAGCAAATATTTATCGAAATGATTTATTTGGTAATGAAATTAATTGAATAATTACAAAATTGTCACTCATTTTTATTTGATAACGCTCTTAAATATAATTTCCTAATTGAAGGTTGTAGATATCTCCCGAGCATCTCAGTATATAATCACTTGAGTAACCTTCCCATCCAGATCGTCCGTAAAAAGTATTCAAGCCATTGGAGAACCGTATGTAACGAAACGATCTGCGTTGTAATAATGAAATCCGCCTAGTTAATAACCCACGAAACGTCATCCTGCTATACTATTTTTAAATTCCATTTATCAGCCGTTTAATTGATTTCTGTGCTTTCCAACATGATCTACATAACTGATCACCTTTCGAAATGGCCCGAATACCCCTTATCCCATTTCCCCCTAAACGAAAAGTGATTTGAAAGTCATTGGTCTTCGGATACGTTTCATCAGAAATAGATCACTACCAGGATGGTCACCTGATGTTTAAGGTCTCCAAAGTGACCCGTCCCCGTATTTCCACATTCAGAAACCGCGATAGGGCGTTTAACCCTATGGATTGCGGGCCAAAGGCTGTCTATCCTCTCACGCGGTATCACATGGCGCGCGCGCGCGCGCGCGCGAGCGTGCATTTCGAAGCGAAGATGGCTCAACTCTCGGCTCGGAGAGCTCAGGGTCTCGGCTTTCGCCTCTCTCGTGCTCAGAACCGCAGCTCGTTAAAAAGTTGTTTGACCGGTTGGGCGCTCTCGGAGCTGACTCTCTGTGGTCTACGACCCGACACCCAACACACGGCTTCGTACACTACACACCGATGAACATCATCAGGCTCTTTTCGCTTCGCCCCCCTTCCTCCCCGCCTCTCCAAATCCTCCGTCTTGTGCTTCTTCCTCACCTCCTCTTCTTATTCTTCGTCTTGTCTTTTCTGGCTCTGTACTCTCTGCCAAGCACTCGCGCGTACATCTCGTCGAGTTCCTCACCCTCTCTCTCTTCCCTCCAACCCTCATTCCTCATCCCTCTCCCTCAGGATCGTCGTTACCCCCTCTTCTTTCTCTATCTCTTCGACTTCACCTTCTTCTTCCTTCTCATTTCTCCTTCGCCGGCATTCGAGAGTTTCGGGGCCCTCTCAATTGAAATACGGGCGTGCCACACACGCATGAACAGCATCGAACTCTTCTCCGTCGCGTTGTTCGCTTCGTCGCTTGTCCTCAGTTTCGTTATCGCTCTCCAACTCCGCCCTTTTCATCTTCTTGTTCTCCTTGCTCTTCCTGCTCTTGAAGGATCCTTTTACGTTTTTTTTTTTGTTTTTTTTTTCTTTTTTCGTCGTTCTCCAGAGCTTCTCGGTCTTATCCGCCTTTCTTCTCGGTCACCCAACCTAACTTGTACGTTTCCGCAAGCCTACTCCTCATTCGCCTCTACTTGCACTCTCCGCTTCTTTCAACCTCCTCATCGTACCATATTCCTCGAGAAAACCTCACCGCACTCGCGAACACGACTGTGATCCTTGCCAGCAGTAGACGATCCCGTACGTCAGGAATATACCAGCAGGGGGGAGGGGGGGGGGGCATGTTCAAGAGGAAAGCGAAAGTGCCGAGCTAAAATTGCCCTATGAAGACACTTTTCCTTCGACTTCCGTTAAATCTCACGTCCTGGATACGTTTCGTAGCGTACCGGTGACATATCCGGAATACCACCTGTGACGGAACGACTTTTTCCTCGGCAACTCTTGCCGGGAACTGCGTGAGTGCTAAAGCGTGTCCGATTGCGGGATGACTCCGGCAGAAAAGTTCACCGGTTATTTTCACATGGATCGAAATCTTCCTTTCTCCTTCTTTGTCTCAGTCCGTTTTCATCTTGCATTTTCCAGAATGCGGGCCAATCTCTCGGATTATCCCGCACTTTTGGACTTTCCAACATCAGCTTGAAAAAACAAAAAAGTGCGCTTCGAGATCCGTAGAATTATGACGGAAAGAAAAGATTGAGAACTTTGTGAGATTGCATGAAAATGTTACGTCTGGGATACAAGGACTAGATGATATTCATTAATTTATTAGTGCATTGTAAACATCAACGAAAATGAATTCTTTTGCTGCTTCGAATGTTAGTTTCTTGATAGAAATTCAATGAAAACGTTCATTGATTCTTCACATTCCTCTACTTTAATCATTATTCAAACAATTATTCTATCAAAAACTGTGACTTTTCGAATTTTTGAGAGTTTTGACAATTATTTAATACCCATCCAGTAATACCTGATGCACTTTCAATTCTTAAAAAAAATCTATCATGCGACATCTATGAATCAAAATACAAAATATAATTTCGAGGAATTCTTCATCCCTGTTCTCATTCCTGAAAAAAAAATGAATTTCAATTCCACTCCAAAAAATCTTTGTCGTTACATTGTTATTGTCGAAGTGTGTCTCCAGAACTGGAATGTAAAAAATCATTTCGGGGGGTTCTCGATCGAGCTGGAAGAAATTATTCAAATCGCAAGCAGCAAATGAAATACCAAATGCAATGTTGAATCACGTGGAAGAGGGGAAGGCAGATACCCGCGTGGTGGACTCGCGCATGTGACAGACCGCTTTATTGCCGTCTCCGTGGCTGGTGCCACGCGTTGCCTTGTATCAACTTGACCCCGTGGAACCTCCGCTACTCCGGGTCCACGGAGCAACGCAAAAATGACGCACGTACAATCTGTGCGCAACCATCTTATGCTCCTTCGTACCCCTGGATGTACTCTCCTCGTACGCAGCTTCTCCACCGCGAACTTTGCGATTCTTGGCGCCCTCCCGCATCCGCGTACTTTATAATGAACGAACGAACGATAGATACGCATGCTTGGATCAAGAATCAATGACGCGAATTGCATTTCCAACATCCCTGCGAGTCAGTGGAATTTCCGTCAATTGACAATAGAAATTAATTCTCTCAGTAATCTTGGCAAGTCCCATCAATTTGTCGGAAAATCAAAGGAAACGAATCAACGGCAACTGCCAAAAAAAGTTCAAGTAAAAGTTATAACTTTGAAAAGCTTAAGGGAGGGAAATACATACTAAAAGTCCATACTAAATTTGAAGTTCAGTCGATTCAGTAGAATTCGAGGATTTAGGCTAACCAGATTGGAAAAATTGTGAAAATTTAAGAAACCTATTCAAGTGTCACAACGACAAGTTATATTTATACGAATTGGCCATTCTCACCTCAAAATGGTACCTTCATAAATTTCGAAAAGATTATTTACTGCATTTTGTTTCGGAAATTCTCCTTGGGGAACGTCCAGCTTTTTTCGAAGCTTCTAAAATTCCTTATAATCTCTGAATACGGTCTTCATTAATCTCTATAACTTTCTAAGCATTGAGTAACATCCAAGTATATATTCTTAAAAATCGATATTTTAAAAAATATTAAAAATCATATATATTTATTTAGAATTCTAGACTCGAAGCCTCCCTCGATCGTCGCATAATTTACTGATGAAAAATTTTCAACGATCTCGAAGTAGCACCAATGAAGACTACTTTTTCTAATTTCTGTGGTGAAATTGCACGTTCCAGCTCTGAGATGGTTCCCATTTACTAAAAAAAAAAACCTCGGTTAGTGCACCGAGAGCTTTTTATTTTGCTGCGCCTCGACTGCGCGACTTGTGTAAAGATTCTCGGTCGTGTGTACCGAGAGCACAAACAATTCAGGCCATCGATAAAATCGGGGTTAATGGGGCCTGATCGGTTTTCGGATAAGAGCGTGAAAAAATCGTCCACGTTATCGTTTTACATACGAAAACAAAACGAAGAGGAGAGAAAAAATGCAGGAGAAATAATAGTGCACCGGGGAGGTTACGGGAACCCCTGGAAATGAATATTGGAAAGCACTCAAGTGCATGCAAGGATGTAACGTGTTCGACGCGCATCATTATCGAGAATATGTGGAATGGCAGATCTGGCCCGATAGCACTAGAAAAGGCAGCAGCTGGCCATGCACTTGGAGTATCTCCGTTAATGATCGAAATACGTACAAAAAATATGGGCCTGATATACATATGTACGTCTACACATAATTAGCGGTGTCCGCGTGTGAGTGAGCCTGTAGGAAAGATGGGAAAAGAGCGAGAGCTCCGAAGGACCATATTCGGGTGGTCCCACGTCGCGTAGCGCGGTAACTCGGTGGGAATTCCTTGAAGTTTCGATGCTCATATCCGAGCGAGCGCAGGACATAAAAATCCATCGATATGGACTTGGGAAATCAGATTTAAAAAATCTAAATATTTTTCTTACCTTAGGGAAAAAAAGATCGGAGAAGGACCGATCATTTATTTTTAATGATTCGGAACCCGTGTTTTGAGGCTCATTTTATGCTTTTTTTAAATCCATCCGTTTGATTTGGATTCGAATATTTCTCGATTTCCGGTGGATTTTGAAAGTCGAAGGTTAACGAAAAAAAAATTGACCAAAAGCGTAAAAATCTTTCTTCGACTTTTCAATCGCGTTTCGAGATCACGTGGATTTTTTTTTACCGATTTCTCTCTGTCTGCATTTCTTCGTCTCTTTCTCTCCCCCTTCCTCTCGCTCCCTTTCCCGTTCTCTTTCTCCAGACGGGTGCAAAATGAACTGGTACCAACTGGACAGGACGATGATGATTCGCGATGCGTTCCACCCGGGCCCGCGAGCGCGCAGGTGACGATACGTCCTCATCCTCCTTCTCCTCGATGGGCATGTCGGGTGGTAGCCTCTTCTCCCCGTAACGAATTGGTAACAGAAACTGGATTACCGCGACTGAGGGTTCGGGAGGCGAGATACTGGCCAAGACAGGGCTGCAGGGGGGGGACCAGCCGGGAGAAGAAAAATGTGGATGAAAAAATTACAAAAAGGAGAAAAAGGGAGAAAACAACAGAAGCAAGATCAAACGGAAACGTGACCATTAGCGAGGGAGAAGGGATACAAAAAGTTGGGTCCGTTGCCTGGGTAACGCGCGTACGGCGCTCCTTGACCAAAAGAGAGAGAGTGAGAGAGATATGCTGAGATCCAGACCAACAGAAACGGCAGCGAAAAGGGCTACCTCATCTCTCAAGCGTGTCGCGAAACTTCTCCGTCCTCCGCTGGTCTCTCTTTTCAGTCGCACACGTCGCGCGAGGCAACTCTCGCTGCAACCAACGCCGTCAAGGTGGGGAGAGACTAGGGAGAGAACTCATTCTCCCGTATTCTCTTGTCGTTACGCAGGTTCGACTATATTGGGTGATGTGTGCTATTACGAAGTGCAGATAACTCCAGGGAAAGATCGAGAGATTGACGAGGGCCTCGACATCTTAGCTAAAACGAGAAAGCGGATGAGGAAGGGCGGAGGGGGAGGAAGGGACGTCAGAACTCAGGAGACAGAGAGAGAGAGAGAGAGAGAGAGAGAGAGAGCGAGAGAGAAATTGGCAGGGGAGGGACAAACCTGACGCAGCGCCGTCCTATTAATCGAAGATGCACCCGCGGGTAAGCGATGGACGAGGGAGAGGACGGGGAGCGGAGAAACTTGGAGCAACATCACAAAAACTATGCCAACGCGGTGTACCGTCCGCGATCGAGAATAATATATATATATATATATATATATATATATATATCGACATGTACGTACATAGGGGAACTCGGGGTAAGACGAATCATGAGCCTAGCTGGTGGACAGTGCGTGCACGGACACGGATCTTGTTGGGGTTTGACGAAACGGTGGGTAGAGTATCAGTCCGATCAACTGTAAGGCTGCGAGTTAGGAAACGATATTGATTATTTTTCAAAACCACCTAGTTTTTGGTCAAGCTGAATGCCGTTTCAGTTCTTTTGATTTGGTGATATTGAGGAGGGAGTGGTTTATACTCATTAGTTTATCTTTAATATTATTTTTAAAGCGATTAACATTTATTAATCTTTGAGTAGAAAATCAGTCTTTCTGGTCAGAATGAAATATATTATAGGGGACTTTTTATTTTTCTCGAAAAATATTTATTTATTCATCAAGATCTATTTTGCTCCTTTTGAAGTAATCCCCTTCAGATATAATACACTTGTGCCAGTGCTCTTTCCAATTCTCGATGCACTTCTGATATTCGATAGTAGAAAATCGTCAAGCACACCAAAACACGTCTAACTTT
Source organism: Ophioninae sp. A BG-2022a (assembly GCA_030523105.1). Lineage (NCBI taxonomy): Eukaryota > Metazoa > Arthropoda > Insecta > Hymenoptera > Ichneumonidae > Ophioninae sp. A BG-2022a. The sequence goes on from JAPYZI010001359.1 coordinate 23,977, forward strand.
TACATATAACAAAAACAAACTAAATATGCAAAATGCCTGATAATGTCAACATATGTTGGTGACATATGTATCAACGTAACAAAAAAAAATTGACGTAGTCCGAGATTTGAAAAGTCACCTTATTTTTTTAACAAACCTCGTACGCAACCATTAAAAGTCGCATATCAAAGCTACGCACCGTACGCACAAAAATACCTATGCGTGCGTACAACCTAATACAAATATGTAAACACATCGTCGAACTGTGTGTAAATTCGCGTATACACATTCGCAACATTCGCGGTTCTAATATACGGCCTCGAATCTTCGGAACTAAATGGCTGGTCACGCTGACTTCAACGCCACTCGACAAAGCGGACGATCGCTCGAGTCAACTGGAAACGCCACGATTAACATACGACACGTCCGTCCGCAAAAGCGAAACACGGCTCTTCTTGGCGCGCGCGCGAGCGCTCGTTCGCCTGAGATAGAAAATGCTCCGGCGCTTCTCCCGAGTAGTACAGTCCTGTATTTTGTACGTGGACCTGATACATGTCCCCCCGTATGAATGTGTGAATACATGTAACTGTAGGCATCAAAGAATCGTAGGAGTTTAAGGGTCGAGATACGCGTAGATGCGCCGGAATACCGCGACATCATCCTGTGTATACAGGAGTGGCAAACGCGTCAACGCTCATCCCCTGATGCATCTAGAAATAATACTTAAAAAAAACGATTGGCAATGCTTGTTCATGGGGAGTGGGAAAAAAATCGCTCGTCATCGGGGCACGTCAGATGACAGGTTTCGAGCGTTTGCTGATTTTCAAAATGATAAACAGTTCTGATTATTTATAAGCACGGACGAATATAGGCGAGGGAGACAGGAAGATGGGAAAGGAGAGAGCACGAAGAGAATTGTTTTTTACGATCTCCACAGATTCGAAAAAATGTATGGTAAATCCAATAGAAATAAAGAGATGGCCAATAGAAAAGTTTCAAATCATCGTAGATAAATGGCATGAGTAATACGCTACTCTGCTTTGTCTCGTATCTGTATGTAAAATATCCGCAAACGTAAAAGTTAATAAAATGGAGGCTGTGCAAAAACGAATTTGAGCTATCCCCTGACGACCCTTGGTGTGAACAAATTTGTTGATTTTAACAATGATTCGTTTTGAAGTTTGATAAGAAATTAATTAATGCTTCTTTTGTTATTGAATCGTGTTGTTTTGTTCTTCATATTTTTTTATAATACATTCCTATAATGTTTTACATCTGCGATTTGGATTTGTAACTGCAAATCGTGACATCGATGACGTTTGAGTTTATAAAATCGATAACACTTTATTACCAACAAATGGTAAGATATACGAAAACAGAATTCCAAGTGAATGTGACCACCAGATTTCGACATTTTTTAAATCAGCAAATTTTCGTCAGATTTTTCAATTTTTGATGGATTTTCGTGAATCGAAGTTAAAGTCGTAGTTGATAAATCGAAGGAACAAAAAAAATGAAATATGATGTCGGATTTACGGAAACCTGGTCTATAGGGACTCCTGTCGTTTCCTGGTTGGGATTTCTCGCGGCGAAGACGAGTCAGGTATAGCCAAGAGCCGGTGATGTCCACACGCGACCGGAACAACATCGAGCGTGGACCCATCCGCGTCTTCGTCTCTGAGCCCAAAACGCGCGGTGATGCATGTCCCCATTGTTTGCCAGATTATGACGTCGCGCCGTGCCGCGTGTTATGCTAACGACGTAACGCAACCCTAACAAACTGACGACATCGACATCGACGACACGCGCACGCGTATATGCCCGCACGCGTTTCCCCCTCAACGCCGGAATAAAATGCGAAACGGAGAAATCTCCTCGCGGTGATTTTGCCCGATCATCCGAACGTATGTTCCCAGCGATCTTGACATTTACTCATTTTCATAGTTTTTTAGTGTGGGGAAATTTAGGAAATCATTGAGTAAATATGTAGCGACGTTTTATTGCAAAGTATTTTTTTTATAACGTTCGGTTAATCAAATCTCAAAAAATCACGTTCCTATTTTTTAAATTTCAATCGATTATTAGGATAAAGATATTTATTTGCCTCGAATATCGATCAAATTTATTTTTCAATCGCACAAAAATCCGACTCGGACGTAAAAAAGCTCAAGCTTCAGGAAATAGACAGATGTTTAATTATTTTGATAAATAACACACTTCGGTTGGCACAATTTTGATATTTCGCTGAAAAACATCAGGAATTTGAGAGCCCTCAAGGCGAAGCCTGATCAGAATAGTTCTGAGCAAAGCATTAGTGGAGTGTTTGGCCTTCCTCTCAACTTTTAGCTGGTTATGAATATCCCCTATGGCGTAGCTTACAGATTTTGCTTCCGCTGAAGGTGCAAGAGGATAAAGCAGGTATAGGAATACTCGTAGGAATGTATGCACGCGATATTACGTACGTATTCTATATACAGAGCTCTCGCTTCCATTACCCACTTCTCTTTGACCCCGCGAGAAGTTGAGAGTGCTAAAAGCTTTGCATCCGCAACGTACGTTCACCCGCCCTCGCAGGCGTTTCATCACGTTAATTAATGTACTTTCCATCTCATCTTCCGGAATTAAACTATTTTTTGTATCATCGAAACGCAGAGACCATCGCATGTGCCAAAGGTACGTGCCATAGGTGCGACGGATCCATGATCATAAAATCCCAATCAAGAAGTGTCGAACCATTGATTTCAACTGAAGGACGTTCAGTCCGTCGATACGTTTGGTAAAAGTTCTTTGCAGTTTCTGGAACTTCAGCTTAAAGTTGATGACTTGAAGACAAAAAATTGCGATTCAATGTTTATATTGAAATTTGATGAAAAATTATGAATTTACTGGAGATTTTATGGTCGGTTAGTTTTTAATATCATTATTAAGTAATTATTAACATTCGGGCGGAAGTAAAAAATAAATAAAAAGGTCCCGTCGTATTAATGTCAATGCGTCAAAGTTTTTGTGAAAACAAATATTTCACACGTTTGAAAAAAGCACAATATATGGGGCATTTTAATTGAAATTGAAAAAAATAAGCAATTGCCAAAATGTTCAAATTTATGATTTTATTATCTGTACATTGCATACATCAAAAACTTAATGATTACTCTACACAATAGACATCGCCACTTCCCATTCAATGATCTCAGCTTTCAGTCGATAGATTCTCATGAACCAAAGCGCAAAAAAATGCAATAACATCGATTCTTTCGTAAGTGATGTTTACCCGAAAGCTCCGATCATATTCGCGTTACCAGGCGGCCGTAAAAAATTTCCAAAAATTATACCGTCTCGGAGTTCGTATATTCTAACGTTGCCCGGTCAATTTATCAATATTGGCGAGCGTGGCTTGACAGGAGAGATCGTCGAAGCCGCACACCGTCCGCGCCTCCATTACTATCGTTCACTCTGTCAAATTATTCTTATCTATATCGGCAAGAATGCCGCGACGGAATAATCTCAAATGGTGTTTTAATACCTGAATTAATGAGGGAGGCCTCGGCTCAACATTCACAAATGATCAGCACGCGGTAGATATATCAAGTCCTCGACAAGCGTGTACGAATCTTCGATGGCGAAGCGTCGACTAGCGAATGAGATACGTCGACGGGTGATTTAAATAGCCATAGATCGCTGGACCCTAATCTTTTCTAACGCTCGTCAAATTTATTTTATTTCTCGTTGCAGGTGAGTTACGTGTGTTCTCCCTCCAACGCTTGACATTCGACTGTAATTTCATCAACGCGCTCATCGAGCAGTAAGTTTTGCCCCGGAACGACGAAAAAAAAAAAAAATTGAAAAATGGCACGACTCAAAACAAGGAAAATCGAAAAAAATATGAGAGGAAGTAAACCAAGAAAAAATCATTGCCTGACAAGCACCATTCGAAAATCGAGTCGACGTAGCGCGCGAAATTAAAAAAAAATGACTTTATTTTTTGAACACACCTCGTATACGACACATGGACGACAAAATAGTACAATTTGAATGTCTTGGCAATTGTCCTCTTCTATTTATTTTGATTTTCAATCTCGAACAAAAGTATCCGATATACGGTGCTTCTCTCCCACTAACGTTCCTCGCGGAGGAAGAAATTCGGCGTAAGTTTACGGATCCCGCGTGCCACCGGAGACGTGAATAATGGATTCGAAACTTGTTTTATAAACTCATTACGGTGCCTGGTGGAATGGTAGTTGGTTGTAAGAGATCGTGGCTCAGAGATCATGAGCGCCTGCTGCTTCTCCTCTCCCCTGCTCCCTCCTCTCTCTTTCTCTCTTAGGTTCCTCCAATCTTTTTCGCATGTGCGTACCGTCGTGCGTGTGTGCGTGGCTTTTGCTTCTGGCATCAGGTACCCCGAACTTTCGGGAGATATACTATGGAACTTAAGAAAGAGAATAAGTGGGGAGGAAGAGCGAGAGAGAAAGATTCTTAGGAAGGTGCCTCACTCGATTGTATCTCTTGTCCTTTCCGAAATGTTCATCGGGAATGTGGCCGGATTTATTGCGTCTCGGGTGTCTTAAATATCATTAAACCCGTTTATCAGCTATCTGCGAATCTATCGGGCGGGTTGGAGGGACCTGGGCGATGGTTACCCCCGCGGGATCTCGCTACCAGTGAGACCAACCGACACATCCGCAATCGCCACATATCGTACGTCGACGTAGGACAAACGGAGATCTCCGAGAAGTCCCGGCTTCGATATAACATAGAGCGAGAAAAATAAAACGATGGAGATACCGAATTCTCACACCCAATAAAAGCCAGAAGGGAGAATATCTGTCCCCTTAACCGCCGCTCCCAGTCCCGACACACAGGCTTGGCGTACCCTCGCGACACCTGCCACCCTCTCGTATCACGTACGAGACTTAGCAGTCTTTTTTATCCGCAGCTAAGCCGATATAATTGCTTCTTGATTAAGGCCCCTAGGCTGTTTGTAATATATATGAAAGTGAACATGTTGGGCTCTTTTATTTGTAATTATCAGCTGTCAGCATATTTTTGATATTGGTTCGTGCAGCGGTTTGAAATTCGCATTTTCGTCGTACGGATATTTCACTTTTTTTTTATTTTTATTTTCAAGGATGATTTAAAGACACATTGCATTTATATTGTTGGAATGATACTTCGATTTCTAACGGAAAGTGCTACCGGTAAATGACGTATTTGATTTTTATCGCAACTTTATGTCTTGTAGAATTGATAGACGTTTTCAAAATTCATAATGTGCGAACAGTTAAGATGGAAATTACATTTTTTTATTATTTAAAAAAACTGCTCCTGAAGTTAAATTCCTATTAAAAAAGTTTATAGTGAACTTGTTTAATATCCAAAGAATCGCAATGGCAAAGCTAAGTAACACACCACGTGAAAAACGACCGAAATATTTTATTTATTAAAAATGATAACAGAAGCACAACTATTGGAAAAAAAATATTGGTATGTTCGTTTTTTTACTTGACATTGAAGATTTATAAGCATTGGTAAAAATTCAAGAGAAATTACGTTATCGCTATCATTAATTGTTCTTTAATTAATTTTTAAAAAAGTACAAAGTTCCATTTCGACAGACCTATCAACATGAAGTTTCACTGCAAGAAGATTTTCTCTTTTTATCTTTATCTCTCTTTATCGGCGGTTCTGCCATTCCCTTCCCTCTTTTCCTTTATCGTTCTTCACTATCACCCCCCCCCCACCCTCCCTTTCTCTTCCTTCGATGACGTTATGCACATAGTATTCGTACAGCGATGCGCGGTTCCTTGAGATTATATCGTCGTTATCGTCACCGTGCATTCACTTGTACGCTCGAGCGAACGTTTAATTAACTCGTCTTTACGAAATTTTCTGCTTTTTTTTTGGGTGCCACTCTCGTTAAAACGTTGACGAGCCTTTCCCTTTCTCTCTCCACGCGGCAGGATAATTTTCACGTGCCCGCAACTTGGAATGTTTACAGGCAGCCGCGAGGCGTAAAGGATGTTCCGCGTGAAATCAATTTGATCGGGAGCCTCCCGATTTTTCATGGTTTTCTGATGTTGTCCCGATGATGAACGAAACTACCAAAGGAATTACAGAGTGTCAACTTATGGATGTTTGTTGGCTTAAAGTTGTTTATTTCTCATGACAAATTCATTTATAATTTCATTGCTGTAGGTCCGAAAGGGGTTTTTCAGTCGTTTTGTTTCGAAAGTCATGCATCGGGGTTTTTATAAAAATTACGTATTTTTTTAATAGTAAAAACCATGTTTCGATCGATATTTATTCGGACTTGAAATTCCATCACCGAAAATCCAGAAACGGAAAGTAAAGGCATAAAACTAATGAAGTTGATGAACTTGTTTTACATTAGGAACCTTAAGCATTCTTTTTATGAATGCTGAAGAGCGTTTCTTTCCGTTTTTTATTTTATGAGATTCCAGATGACCGGTCTGGACGAAATAAAGTGCAAACAATGTCTGAAGTGGTTTTCGTTAAATATGAAAAGCTCTGGAATAAAATTCAGCCGTTTTTGCGCCAAATTTTCGGCGAGCGATATAATTTCCAAAATTCATTAAAACATGTGAACATGAAAATCGATTCATTGAATTTCATCCTAAGAAAATACAAGCAGCTATTGGAATTTTACGAAATTAGTAATGAATGAATAGAAAGGATTAGGCTACAGTAAAAATCCTAAGATAACATTTCTTTTTCAAAAATTGAAGAATTACAAGCACAGGGTTAATCCTGAATAAACATCGATTTTATTTTCTTAAAATAGATAATATTTTTTCAGATAATATTGTTTCATTAATAAAAGGAAACCTTTCATTTCTTTCAATTATTCCGATTAAAAATTATATAATTATTGTTAATAATTTATGACAAAAAGTTTAAGAAATTTGTTTACAATTTGACTCGCAGTTTTATCGTATTAAAAAGTTGACCTTGAACAATACATTGTCGGTGTATAAGTTGAACTGTTCTCTTCAATTATAGTTGCTTCAAGCAACGAACGATTTTGTCCCCACTAGCCTAAAACCCGTTAAAGCCAGCGAATAACAATATCCGCGAATAACATAATGAATTTTTGTAATTTATTTTTATTCCTAATGGCTAAACCTTTTCTCTTCCACGCGAACAATTAACGCGTTGCATTGTATAGCGTATCGGGATGTTCGAGGCGTTAAAAAAAATGAAACCCAGTAAACCATGGCGAGGTCGTTACGCCGAGAAATCGCCGCGCACATCCCACCTCGAGTTCATATACCTTCAGCCTTTTTTTCACCCTCGTTGTATTGCCTTTGGATTTTCATTCCGAGAATTAATCAAAAGTTTTTAATCGAGCTTTAGCCGAGAAGGTGGGTCGAGCTATGTGCCCGTGTATGTGTATGTGTGTACCTCAGTAGCGTTCGGAGTATACAGGGACGAGAGACATATAACATGTTAAATATTGAACCACTCACGGTCTTCCTTATTTGCCTCCGACTAAAGTCAACATCACCGCTCCGGGAGCTCCATTTGTTTGAGTTTCCCGGGTGAAAAAGGGAGAATTAAACTTGTATTTTGACCTACCCCTTGCCACCCTCCCCCTCCTCTACTCTTTCGTACTTTTTGTTCGTCAGTTTTGTTGGAACTCACAACTAGTACCAGACGAGTCCTCCGTCCACTCGTTCAACTTCCACGTTGGTTTTCGGTTCGAAGTTCAACTTCTCGTGGCTTTGCACGCCCACACCCCCTCCCCCCTCTTCCACCACTTAGAAAATCCTGCACTGGACAATATTCCAAACCCGCACACGATAAATAGTGAACTCTCGTTGATGCCACTCACCCTAGCAGGTTTACCGTTGTTCCCACTGCTAAAATCTGCACGATACACATCGAAATTTTCTGTAACGATTTTTTTTTTTTTTTTTTTTTTTTGAAAGTTTAACGGCTTTTTATAATACTAAAAATTGTGCCCTCCGAAAGCTCTCTCAAGTGTTTCGTATAGAGATGTGGGTAGACATTTTTTTTGTACTCAAAGTGCAATTAAAAAAGGAATTGTTTTTTTTTCTCAAATTTGCTTGGAACTGAAAATATCAAAAGTCGAACAGTAGTCGCATTGAAGTCCCGCGGCACGTGTGCCGCGACTCGTTGACGAGTGAAAAAAACAAGTACGAAATAGAGACATAAAAAAACGTGAGGCATTTCACGGGAAATCATATTATCCCGTCGCTTATAATTTAATCCGATTAGCCTGAATGTGACTCGAGTTGCCGCTGAGTCGTGTCTTCAGATTTGGAATCTTCTCCAGGTCTCCTGTCTACGGTACATGCGCAGACGAAAAAAAGGATTATGTGCATATAGATGTACATCTATGCGTACATTTATATTTAAAAATATTCTATAATTTTATATAGACGTAATTTGCAAATGTGACGTTCTATAAATATTCGATGAAGAAATATTTTATAAATTTTATGTACGAGCAGCTAAAAAAATGAGAAAAGGTATTCCTCGGATTTTTTTCAATATCGATGGAAATTGAAAATACTTTTTCCTTGCAGCCTTTACGAGGGAGACGGGAACGCTATTTTTTAGCAATAACCAGCGAAAGGAATTTTCACTTGTCATTAAGGGAATGACGAACATGTTGGAAACTTTTGACGCGGCACGTCGTTACGTCGGTAATGGCAATTTTAGGATTTTGCGCTGCGACCTTCGACCTCTTTACGACCTTCAAATTTCGTGATTTTTGAGATTCCGGAAAAGTGGCCGGGGTAGTCGAAAATTTTTTTTCTGTTTTAAAATATTAAAAGGGTCTATTTAATCGAAAATGTTCAGCTGATTACGAATATCAACGAATTTTCGTCGAAAGCACTGTACACGACAAAAAAAATCGTGTTTTTAGAAGTTTTTTACAATTTTTTCACGGAAATTTTGGGTTTTGGGCAAAATTAATGATAGATTCGTATTCAGGGGATTAAATTACATCGTAAAGGACTTATTAAAAAAATATTAAAAATTAAAATTTTTTTTCGATTTTTAGGGACAATACGTTTATTCACTTAAACGTCCGTAACTTTTTTTCCTTTAGGATTCGGCACTCCATTCTATGCTTAATCTCTTCGTTATGATTTTCTCTTCAAAATGCTTTTTGAATCATTCAAATCCGATGGTTTTTCGATTTTTGACAGAATTTCAAAGTTGGACCATCGATTTTTGCAAATTTTTCCATACATACCCCTTTGCGTTTTTTT
>JAPYZI010001360.1:0-39511 GCA_030523105.1 Ophioninae sp. A BG-2022a
GATACATTTGGTGGGTTTGGAAAAGGATTTTGCCTAACTTAGATAATGGCGTTGGATTCATATCGATATCTCTTATAGTTTTCCCGGAAAGTCCACTTGGAAAATCGCAAAAAAAGTGGCAAAGGGGTATGTATGGAAAAATTCGCAAAAATCGATGGTCCAACTTTGAAATTCTGCCAAAAATCGAAAAATCATCGGATTGCAATGATTAAAAGAGTATTTTGAAGAGAAAAGCATAACGAAGAGATTGAACTAAAAGTGGAGTTCCAGAACCCAAAGGAAAAAAAGTTATAGATGATTCAGTAAAAAAACTTATTTTCCCCAAAAATCGAAAAAATTTTTGGATTTTTAATATTTTTTTTAATGGTCCATTACTATGTAATTTGACCCCCTGAGTACGAATCTACCATTCGTTTCTCCCAAAACCTAAAATTTTCATGAAAAAATCGTTAAAAACTTCTAAAAACACGTTTTTTTTTGCTTTGTCTCGTGTCGTCGACGATAATTCAATGATATTCGTAATCAGCTGTAAATTTTCGATTGGATAGAACCTCGAACCTATTTGAAAATCGAAAAAAAATGTTCGAACCCGCACCTAGGCGTATCGAAGACTTCTTCGAAATTTGCCAACAGAGAGAAAGAGGGGAAGAGGAAAGGGGGAGGGAAAGAGAAGAAAGGATATTTTATTCGCAATAATTTATTATAATAATAAATTATTAAATTTATAATAATGTATTATAATGATACATTATTAAATTTATAATAATTCATTACAATAATAAATTATTAAATAAATTTCATCTGCTTTTGTGATAAAACAGTTGGTTTTTGTATCGAGAATACACTAACAATAAGCACTTCGTCATTCTCTGAAACGCATTTTCCCTCTCACCAATTTTTTTTTTGTATACTGAGACGTGAAATTGAAACGAGATGAAAATGGAAGGTGGCGAAGTTATTGAAAAGTATTCAAGCGCGTGATCGTGAAGTATTACAATTTAAGAATCGGAGAAAAATGGGAATTCGGAAGGCGTTGTGAGGGGAATTGGCATTGGGAAAAGAAAATTATTTTTATCGATAATATTATGGCCGCCCTTTATCGATTTCTAAATTTGTTTCTCAATTTTATTGCAAAAAGAAACAAAAAGGTTTCTTTGGTTTGAATAGTTTTTTTGGGCGAAATAAAAAAATTATATTTTTAATTCGAATCTAAATGTTAGTTTCAATTTTGTTCAGAAAATAATACAAATTATTCGATCTATTTTTTATTTTTTATAGAATTACAATATTTTATCAAATTTGTGTTTAAAACCTGAACGAGACTTCGGGAAAATCTCATTTAGAAAAAATATTGTTTTCGAAAGTGGTTTCTTTTAAAAAGTTTAGAAAATAGTTTATTGTAAAAAGTTTATTTTAGAAATGATTTATTTTCCAGTTGAAAAAAAACCTTTGTAAAACTGTTTTTGTTTCTTTGAGAAAAACGAACTATTTCTAAACTAAATTATTTAAAATAAACCATTTTCTACAATTTCTCAAAAACTGTAGACACAAAAATGTAAATACGATGCAAAAAAATTTCAACGAATGTAAAAACAGCCAAGATTTTATTTCAATTAAAAATGCATTGTTTTCCTGGACGATTTTTTATCAATTTTTGAAAGTTGTAAATAAATACGAATTTGTATTTCGGATGGAAAATCAAAATGAATCGTTTTATAATGAAATTTCAAGAAATGTCCACCTGTGCATCACTGCGGTCCAAACTGCATGCTGGTGAAGGACGACGATGATTGTCATGCTTGTGCCTGCAACGAAGATGAGGCATCCGAAGCGCCTACGCCCCAGAACGGACCAGAAATATCAGGGGAGACCGGGGCCGTTTGTCCAGAGCTCAAATGTGATTTGCACTGCGAGCGTGGTTTGGTGATGGACGAGAACGATTGCACCCTTTGCCAATGCAAGCCGCAGGCAGGATGTCCCTCAATGCTGGGCTGCAAGAAAAAATGTCCTTACGGTTACAAGACGAACAGGCGTGGCTGTCCGGTAAGTCAATTACAATCATTCAATTTAAGGCCATTGCTGAATTATTTCTGAAGGCCGGGGGGGGGGGGGAGCACCGAAATCTTCGTTTACAATCTTTGATCATCAATAACAATGCATCAGTGCTCAGTACAAATTCTAGCATGACAAAAAAAAATTGACGAATTGCAATTGAATTGAATTCTTACATGCTAGTATCGAGTCTAGTCAAAATATAATCTTAGAAACAAAAACTTTAAAAAACGTTGATAGAAACTCGGGAAAAAAAATTAAATAACAGTTTTAAAAAATGGACGTATTGAAATTGATTTAAATTATTACATACTGTGATCAAGTCTAGTCAGAATATAAGCTTAGAAATAAAAACTTTTAGCTGAATTAATAAAATCTAGCTAAATTTCATAAAATATTTTTAAAAAATTGAAAAAATAATTGACGAATTGAAACCCAAACAAAATCACTTGGGCAAAAAAGAATCATTTGTACTGCGATTGGGAGGTTATGTCGTTGGGACAGAGTTTCTTTTTGGACACATTTTCCCATTGATCATATCTCGATACACCAATAGACTAATTCCGCTCAACCTGAAAAATCCGGTAGAGGTAGACAAGTAAGACTTAGCTATTGCCGTGACATTGTTGGAAAGTATGCTCTAAAAATACAAAACGATTATTAATAATCGAAGCAACTGAACCACTTATTAATTCTGAAGCATCACGCCCCGTATCATCTAATATATATTTCTTTTTTTTTTCAACCCACGTTCCAAAACAATTTTTAAGACTTACCGTACACGCTCTTACCAGACATTTTGGTCATTTAGGAAATTCAAATTTCGAATACCTAGAATTCCCCAAAAATGCTGAAGTAATTAATTACTGAAGAAGAAACATGTAGGGAAATCCCTGCAGCGTTATATCCTCTTTAGAAATTCCCTAGAGTCTTATAAATCGTAGAAAAGAACATAGACGTCGTTATAAATCGTAGAAATCGTGGACGTAGTTTTAAGTCCTTCAAGGATTGAAAAAAAATCGTCAAGAAAATACATATTTGGTGTTTGATTCCTGAATTTTGGAATATCCGTCGACGTCCAGGTTTGCCGATGTCGCGCAACTTGTACCGATCTCCACAACACGACGCATCCGGAAGGAACCTCTTGGGAACCGGACGCCTGTACGTCTTGCATTTGCGATTACGTGGGAAGACTCGTCTGCAAGGAGACCGTCTGTTCTGTCGCCTGTGGCAATCCTCTTCCACCACCCCCTGGCTCGTGCTGTCCAATTTGTCCGACGAAGGTAAGTGACTCTTCCGGTTTCTCATAAATGGCAAATAACAATCCCTCGCCTCGTCGCTTTTATCCTTTTTCATTGGTTCGTTCTCTTTCAATGTACACCTTAATGAGTATCAACACGTCTTTCGGTCACTCTTCAATACGACGGTGACGCGAATAATTCCTGTCACTAAACAACTTTCAATTTGTTCTATTCTCATAATTTTTCAATGACGTTTCATCACGAAACGCTTTTTACGTTTCACTCTATTTTCACGTAACAACTTCCGGCGTACACGAGGATTTCAAATTGATATCATTCCGACTCGAAATTGACTCTCCTTTCATTCGTTGGGGCATATGTTTTTTTTTTTTGGCTTGTCTGACGCGCATGAAAGTATATCCCATTTATTTTCATCAGTGCAACAGTTCCCTCGAGCACAGTTGTAAATATAGTGCCCTCGTAAACCACTCGACGAAAAATCGATACCCCGATGGTATAAAAATGGAGGAAGTTAAAAAAAACATATGTGCACGGTATTCGACAGGGTGATTAATTATTGTTTTGTTAGTGATTGTATTGTTTAGTTGCTTTTCCTGAAAATGGCCAGCCGTTTGTATTTTTCGTGATCCATCGCTTTTTCCTGGTGCAAATGTTTCCATTTTAGGGGGAGACGGTTTTTTAGATCGAAGATTTTTAAAGTTTTTAAATAAGTGTTTATAATCAATTAAAATCAATTTAAAAAATTGATCACTTTAAATAAGTTTGAAATCAAATCAGTTAAATCAGAACAAATTAAATAAAATTATAATTAAATTAAATTAAATTATAGTTTAATTTAATTTAATTATAATTTAATTAAATTTGCGTATTTGCGAGGGAAAAAAAAGATCTTACGCTATTGTCACTAGGATTTGAGGTGGTAGTAACGCTGAATATTCAGAATGATATTTGACAATCCCAAAGTGTTGGTATTTTTATTTTTCAACATAGCTTGACTGAAATATTCATGGAAATGAGAAAATTGACCGGCAACGTTTGCTTCTGTGTCCTCAGCATCCCGACAGAAATGGAATGGTCCATCATCCACCGAAGGGCTGGGGAACGGTGCCAATAATTCTCATATCTACTCTCGCCGTTATCTGTATAATGCTAATATTCTACGTGATAAGAGGAAGATTTCGTGGGCGTATATCACAGAAGACGACGCTCTATTCGACATATCCAACGCAATATTATAAATGCGTACCAGCGTATGAAACGCCCATTCACAGGAACGAAAAAATCGTTCCCCTTTAAGGGACCCGGAAATGATGAAAAAAAAAAAACAGAAAGAAAAATATACAACTTTTAATGATCAAGATATTCCATTTTGTGACAGCTCGAAAAATGTAGAACGAAAAGCGAAGACTTCCGTTTGTTTTTCATTTTTGTTTTTCATTTTTTTTTCAGTTCTGGAGAAGGTAAAAATAGGACTTGGAGTATCGATCGTGCGGAAAGTCTTTTAACATTCTCTTGCGAAAAATATGAAACGAAAAAAAAAAAGTGACGATCCATATCGCGATCTTCCAATTTGGTAATTTCTTTTTTTTGGACAAAAATAGATCGCGGTATCCGTTGACTAACGAGTGAAATCGAATGTTAATTAATTTGTTGATTTTTCGTGATACTCGTTTTTAATAATTATAAAATTCTGGACGGTAAATAACTTTATGTTAAATTGTTGAAGTGTTTTGTAACGAATCGATAAATAATTGTTTATTAATTCTTTTAAAAATATTAAGTAACGAATAATCAACAAATAATTTGACGATGTAATTCAAACTTTATTTCTATAAAAGTTATAACAAATTATTTGTGAATTCGTTACGAAATAATTCTTCGATTAAAATGTTGACAAATTTCGAGAATGATTATTCATGAAATTCAAGATTTCCAATTCATATCAACTATTTTTCACCAGAGCTCCGCATCCTTTTTTCATTTATCTCACTTGGAGATCTCGTCACTAAACTCCCAAAAAGTCGTTAAAAATTCGTCGATTTTTTAAAACTAATTATTCGTTTTCTAAATTCGTCGTCTAAAATTCGATAACGGATCTTCGTGGACCGGAAATAATAATTACCGTCATTGTGGAGTACAGAGCTAACGTTTAAGGACGTAGGTCAATTTTGTAAAAAAAAAAATCAAGACAAAAGAAAACGTTAAATAACAAATACGAGAAACAAACGTCGAAGTAACGAAAAAAAGGTCCCTGATCCTCGTGGAAAATGCCACACACAAAATTATCACAGGTGATAAATGCACCATTCTCTTTCTGTATTACCTGACCTTGAATATCTTCCTGGGATATATATATATACATATATATATATATAAACACATACACATATATATATTTATTGAATTAACGATAAAGCTTAGATGGCTAATTCGAAGAGGGAAGGACGATAAGAATAATTATAAATATACATATAAATATATTACGAATAATAACAATAAGAGTGTAAATAAACAAAAAAAAAAAAATAAGAACAGTGTGAGGTTGTGTATATCGTGAGACTCGACATCCCTGCTCGAAATCTCATACACTTAATTTATCGATACTCAGCGACTGCAAAAATTCGAATAAAAATCATTTTCGTACGAAACGTGAAAAAAAAGAAGAAACTAATTACTCCGAAATATAATAAACAATCGTCACAACGACTGCACTCGTGGAGTTATATCAGTGTAGAAAAAAAAAACAGAAAAGAGAATTTTTTCGTTCTCTGTAAATACGAAAATCCAGGTGAAGAAAAAAGATAATTTATCAATGAATCGATAAAATAAAAAGCAGATTTATCAATTTTTCGTTTCGATCGTCGTTGTTTAAATCGAGATAATCGACTCGCGCGATTATTCGTAAAAACGAAAAACGATTTCGCGGATAAAAATTCGTTGTAAATTTTACGTAGCTTATTTTTCACCTACGGTTGATATAACCCTAGGGAAATATCTGTATAGTGAGAAACGACGAATACGCGCGCTAATGGTATACTTTCTACGTGCGCGGCTGATCCAATCGTAACGGAGGATCTGTCGACTTGTGACGTCACAAAAAAAAATAAAATAAAAAATGAAAAAAAAAAAAAAAAAAAAACGGACAGGCGGGCGCGACCCCGGAGGGGAGAGACGGGGGAACAAGGGAGGGACGACGAGAGAGGGGGAAAAAGAGTGGGACAGACGGTGCACACGTGCGCCGATAAAAAGGTTATGGCGTGGACGTGAAAATTGGTGAGGGTGTCTGGGGACCCGAGGGTGACTGGATCGAACGCACGCTACGCAACAGGTCCTCGTTAACGACTTGGTTAAATCCCTGATTAACCGTAAACAGCTGTGTTATTAGACTGTTCCTATGTAACGTTCTGCCTCCGTTTCATTTAAGTATTGCAAACGCTTTATTACTATTAACAAATAAATATATATTTTTGACGTATATATATATATATATATATTTTTTTTTTTTCATCGAGACCTCTTAAAATCTTGTAAAAATTTGTTTTAACTATTCTTTAGGTTGCTTAATACCGTTTATTTTATTTTCTTTTTTACGAGAAACTCATATTTCGATGCATAACGAAAACCCGATTTTCGAACACTTTTTTTTGGGGAATCGAGAATTCGAGTTTGTTCGAGCTGAGTATTGAAGGATAGTAGTTTGATGGAAAGAGCATCGAGTGACCTAAAAATATGAGGAACAATGGTAGTTGTTTATCAATACGTAAAATTATGTATTAAATTTACATTTTTTTAAATTTGCAAATGCAAACTATATATTTACTTACTATTTGGTATTGATCTTTATGAATCTTAAAGAATAAGCAACAATGAAACATCAAACGTAAATTTGAGACTCGAACATTTTATTTTTTCGTAACCTTTCGTATTTGAAAATTCTTTTCCATTTTATAAGCATTCAAACCTGCCATATTTGCATCAAAGTCTTAGGCTATTTGCCAAGTTTTCACGATCCTCAATCTTCTTTAAAATGGCCGATTTTTTTTTATTTTCAACGATAAAATATCCAACGATTACATTTTTCGTGTTGCGATCGTTGTTCAACGTTCTCCATGAATATTACGTCACGAAAGTGGTCTCTCCGATGAAACGGACAAATTAGGAAAAAAAAAACAATCGCTGTCTCACTTTAATTGAGTTAAAAAATTGCAATAATTTCTTAGCGTGTTTGCGAAGGGTTGAAAGGAGTTTGTTTGGGTTTGTTTGGGTTAAAGGTTCCCTGGGACTAAAAAGATTCTTGGGCACGGGGAGATTGGGGGGGGGGGGGTGGTAAGTGAAAGCAAATCGTAAAAATGTAAACCTACACATATCCACGTACGTCTACGTAACTGGCGCGCAGGTAATTGTTTGATTTTTTTTTTGTTTTCTCTCGACATATATTTTTTCAAACGTGATTTCTCGATCACAATGGAGAAATTCTGGCTTGCGTCGGAACGAAACGGTTTGAAAAATAAATGAAGTAAGAGTGATAACGATAAAAATAATAATAACAATAATAATAATAATAATGTAAACAATTAATTTAATTATTAACGTACGAATAAACGTTACATGTAAATGTGGAGTGAGGATTGACATTTTTTTTTTTGCAAGGGTCGAGTCCACGATCGTCGATATTCAAACAGGCAGGACTTTCAGCAGCGCGCGTCTCAAGGGAACAAAAGGGTCTCTGAAAAATGGCTCTTTGTTTAAAAGAAAAAGAAAACGAAAAAAAAAGACGCGGCGATTTTTGTTTTCTCACCGTTCGTTTTCGTGTACAGATTTGACGGATTCTTCAGTTTTGGCTTAGATAATTTATTTAATTTATTGACATTGCGAGGAACAGCGATGTTGTATTTTTTTTTTTTTTTTTGGTGACGATTGTTCGAGAAACAAAATGGAGGTAAATCAATCCTCGTCGTGACGTCGAACTTGAGGACGAGTCCAGGAGGGTTTCAAGTCGAAATCGATTTTACGATGTTTTTTTTTTTCGACGAAAAATATTCGTTTTTTTTTGGTCCAAGATTTAACGTCGATGATCGAAAAGTTGTTACGAATCACTGTACGATCGGCGATTCGGCGTGAAAAACAGTATATGTACGAGACGCATAATTATTGTTTGTCAATGAAGGCTAGGTTTAAATTTCGTACGTGTGTACCTCGGAGACAATATTTATTACGATTTGGCGTAGCGAAAGTGAGAGGCGCAGGACCGCGCGGTCCCTCGTTTGCGAATCTTTTTTGACGCAACTTAGTTGCTTCGGTATAAACGTATTTAAAGATAATTATAATTAACGATAACGATTTAAAGAAGAAAAAAGAAAGAAAAGAAATAATTATTGTAATGGATTAGTGATAAAGCATATCCGGCGTGACGTTTCACGACGAAGAAACAAAAGTGTTTCGGTTTGCAAGTGTGTCGCTTCACGAATTCGAAAAAAAAAAAATAATAAAAAAAATATATTCCTCCGATACAGGAATTGATGTACAGTCCCCGTCGTTGCGAAAATAGATATTCAGGCCTGATGAACCTCACGAGAGGACGTCCTTGCCGAACGAATATCGACCTTCAAATAATTGAAAAAATTGAATTTTGCTTTTCAAAAAAAAAAAAACAACATACACGTTTTTATCGAAAATTGGATGGAAGGGTAGTTGATTTTTGTTTCGCGGAATAAACATTTGTCGTCTTCCCCGATGAGTGCGTAATTAACTCGTATATGAATGTGCGTTCTTCAGGCTTGCGTATCTCGTGCCCTATCGACCTGATTACAATGGCGAAAGGAGGCAAGAACATTTGACAGGAGAAAAATAAAATTAAACAAAAAAAATGCGAATCCATATCAGTGTAACGTAAATTAGACAAATTCAATATACATATATATACATGCATACGTAGCATATATATATGTGTGTATATATGTATATATATGTGTGTTTAAATCGTGTTTAAACTTAGCTCTTGTATGTCAAATAAAATGAGACTAAATAAAATATATTGTTGAGAGCTGATCGTCTAATCGAAAAAAAAAAACGAAATTATTTTTCGTTCATTCGAAAACAAATTCCTCAGTGTTTATACCTTTCGTTCATTTACTGATACCAATTTCGTGGTGATTACAGAATTACAATCCCGAAATAACGAAGATTCAATTACTCGAAATTGTATTCTCAGCCACTTGATGAAATCTAATAATTATTTTACTATAGAATTATTCATTTTCCGTTTTTCTATGTATTAATTACCAAAGAATTAAAATTGCCGCTTAATCTTATTTGATACTAATAATCGTCAACGCCACCTGTTGGGGATTCTTCGGTCACCTCGGAATTTACCGGTAAAGCGGGAGTTTGATCGACGCTCGGTATTCGTTGCATTTCCTGCCGTACCATCGGTCGGTATCTTATCATCTGAGCTCAGTAGTTGCGATTTCGCGTAGGGTCTGTTTTACCAATAGTTGATAATGCTAAATTTATGAAGAATTCGTCCACTGGTGGATAATTCAATATTTCCGAAAGGCTGCCACGTACCTTTTTTTATTTCACCAGCTTTCAATTGACGATTCAACAAAATCATGTTTCAATTAATTCGGATTCATTTATTGGAAACTAGAGATTTCTGGTGCCAAAATATAGGCATTTTTAAAAGTTTTTCTTGATTTCACACAATTGCTATTATAATTGTACACACGCTGCGACCTTACTAACCGCTGGTAAGGTAGACAGCGTTTTATAGATATTTTTTTCTTGATATTCACATTAGATACACGATCTTTATTCTAATTACATGCAGGCAACGGCCTCACCGATTATCGGTAAGAAAGACAGTTTTTTCATTTACAAACCCATCGTCAAATATTTCCCTCCATACCGGCAGTCGATAAAGTCGTAAAAATAATAATTTTCTGTCGGTCCATAAGCAAATGTCCACAAATTATCTACGTTGAGTAGGTAACGAAGAATTAACGAAAAAACCATGCGATTAAGGTTCCTCCGAATAAAATCTTCTGTACCATCCGGAATTTAATTCACGAGTGTATAAAATCTTAACGATCGGTAAATTCAGACTTATTTATTAAAAACCAATGCGATCTCGTGACAATGAGCCAGATTTTTGTCCACATTTTCTCTTGATATATACACTACATACACTATCGTCATTCCAATTTATATATATGTATATATATTTGGTTTTTCTACCTTACCAACAGTTGATAATGCCGTGTTAATAATAAATTGCATCAGTCGATAAAAAATATGATAAAATTCGCGTTATGTCACAAGGAAAAAAAAAAATTTCGAAACGAAAATCGCTCCAATAACGTTTCTCCAAATAAAATCCACTTCACTGTGCGGAGTTCAATTAATTCAGACTTATTTATTAATAACCAATACGTTCTCGTGACAATACATCGGTCATTTTTAGTTCTTTCATTTACTCTCGATATATACATTACATACACGATCGTTATTTACACTTACACAAAACGAAGGAAAAAATGAAATCTTAAATTTTCGAACACTGAAAAATCGTATATCGTGGAATTTCGAATACGTCATGTATTATACCGTTCGATTTCTTTGCCTCACTTCCTCACCATTTCACCTTCTACTTCTTAACTGGATTTATATACGTATTTCTCTATTTCATAAGTACGCATTTTTCATTAACGTTCTAATCAGTAATACAACGAAGAGTTCACTATTCGTCGATGATACAAATGTTTTCAAATTTCCAATTTTTTCGAAAAACCTTTTTGCCGAGGGTTCGATTCCACTCGGCGACATTTTTCTTTTTGAAGAGGGAGAGAAAGAGAGAAAGAGAGACGACGCCTTTCGATCGTTCAAACTCACCTTCCGGTCGGCCATTTTTGATCGACGAAGCTTTATTCCGGGTGCAGGGGCAGAACCACGTGTGCAGAGAATGAGAATGGAAAAAAATGAAAAAAGGGAACCAGTTTTCAACTCCTCCCAGTCTCTTAGGTTCGAACACACCTTTTGCCCCCACTGCAAACCTGAGGGACTCTCAGACGTTGAATGGATGCAATTCTCTCTCTCTTTCTCTCTTTTTCTCTTTTTATCGTTTTCTGGAGCACACACAGTTGGTATTATGCTTTCCAACGTGTCGTCCACACCTTCCATCATCCATCGACTCGTAAGAAGAAATAAAAAGAATGACAGTTCCAACCTTCGGTATATTTTTTTTTTTTCACCAATATATTCATTCTCTTTCCTGACGAGACTTCATCTAAAAGAAATCGTGATTCTTCGTCTTTTTTTTTTGTTTCCTCCTGAAATCCACTTTTTGGAAGTGGAGGAAAAGGTGCATCATCGATCCCCAATGTAGTTGAAATGTCAGTTGGGTTTTCATTCGTTCTTTTCTTTTTCGTTTCATTTTGATAGATTCAAGCGTAAGCGTGGATACGAGCGATCGCGTCGTCGCAAGACTGACCGTGATGGGTCTGATCTTCACGTTCGGATATCTCACAATCTATTGGTCACATCGAATGCTGGGGAGGTGTCAACATTATCTCGTAACCGGTTGGCATACCCTGCTGATGATGGTGATGGTGGTGGTGATGCGTGCTCATCATCTGATGATGACTCGGCTGGTAGTACTGATGCATACTCGAATGACTCGAATAATACATCGAACTCTGCTCGATTTCTTTTCCTGGGGGAATATTTATGAATTGAATTTTCGTGAGATGGGAAAAGGTGGGATGAATTTTCCAAAAAAAAGTTTACGTCGTAGCTTCGCGTTAGTAATGATGTGATTCAACAGAAACGTACTATTGAACATTTTTGGCCAATGGACTGTCGTTCTCGATTTATAAATAAAGGTGGATATCAATTTTGGCGAAGTGAAAAAAAATAATGGAAAAGAACGACATGGAAAATGGTGTTAAACGATTAACAATTGTTTTTCTCTACTTTTCATGGCCTGTCATAATTTTGGAGTATTTTTAATCATTTTTATTCAATTTACTTAGTGGATGTTCGTTTCAAGAATTATTTATGATTTTTTAATCAGCTGGTTGGTAAAATGAAATGCACTGAAGTGTAAGGGAAATTGAAAATACAATTCATTTTTCTCCAATCGAAATTTACTATATAAACGTATAAATAGAACGAAGGAGAAATTTTACAGAAAATTATTAAGGATGCAAAAGCTGCGAATTAAAAAAAACCATTCCTCATAGCGTAGTTTTATATCTCAAGATTTTTATTGCTATTTGAAAAAATTATGTATGCTTAACACACATTTATGATTTTTTATACCTCTTTTCACAATTTTATAAGTTCTTTACATTTTTATGACTTTCTATAATGTTTTTCTTTTTTTTTTTGTCAAAACTTAATTTTTTTAATTGTTTATTTTCGACACTATGAAATTTTCATTTTATTATAGAACATTTTTGCTCTGCCTTAATTAATATTGCTATACGTTTATCCATTTGTTAGTAATGATTAATAAAAATAATTTTCATATAAAAAATTCATTTCAATTTTTTTATTTTCGTGATCATGATATTTCGATTCTATTTTTGAACGTTTTCTGGCTGGCTTAATTAATTTCGCAATCCATCGGTTAGTAACAAGGGATACATATAATTTATAGGGGAAAAATTTATTTTTAAAGTTATCTATTTTCGTAATTATGATGAAATATTAATAAAATATACAAAATTAATCTGTTTTACGGTTAGTAAATTTACGTGGATACTTGACGTGTAAAAGAAATCGAAAAATTCAGAAAAATGGTTTTAATTTTAATTTTCATTGAATGCTTACCGGAATCATAAATACCGCGGCCGTAGCAGAGCGTCTTGACGTCGTTCATCGGGCTGAGGCCACCGTTGTGAGGATGCGATGAATGAGCCGCGGAGGGCGTCGCTGGTGCCGTATAAGAGTGATGATGAGACCCCATCGGGCTCATTCCCAGCGGGCTACAGGGATTCATGCCAACCGGTGACATGCCCATTGTCGAGAGTGGCGACATTGCCAAATTTGGGCTGCCCGAATCGAGAGGCTGCAACGACTGGTGGCCTGCCCCACCGTTGCTCCCACCACCGTTTGGGTTCCCATTTCCGCCGCTTTGACAATTCAACGAGACCATATCCCTGCAAAAAAGAAATATTCGAGCGACCCTTCAAAACCCGATCAGATTAAAAGAAAAAGTTTGGGTCCGTTTAATCCCTTTATCAATGCAAAATAATTCTTTTTCAAGACGGAATCAATATTCTGGAAAAGTAAAGTTACGAAATAATATCAATTTTGGTGCTGAAATATCTTATTTTTTTTGTTGACGTTTAATTATTGTACTGAGACATTTTTTTTTAGTAAATTTTAGTTTTTGTACGAATAATTTTTTTGGTAAACTTTTTGCAATGCGATTTTCGTACCGAAATATTTTTTTGGTAAACTTTTTGACATACTGTTTTCATCCTGAAACATTTTTCTCATGAAGTTTAATTTTCCATTTTAAAACATTTCAGAATTATATATTTCAGTTTTTAAAAAAATTATTCCTTAAGGAATTACAAAGCGTTTAAACAATAATTTTGAGATCCACACAAATAAAGTCGTCTACAAAAGTTATTTATTTATGTAGTAAAAATCCATCGTTTTAAATGCTCAAGATTATTACGTGATTTATTGTTGAATCGTTAATTGATGTGGCAAGATCCAGCAAGTTTCTTTTTATATTATAAATTTATATTGAATTATTAATCATAATTTTTTAAAATTATTTACATAAATTGATATTTTTATTATCTGTGGACCTGCTCCAAGCTGTTTCATCTTTCAGCACACATACAGTAAGAAGTAAAAAATAAATAAACATTTATATTTAATAAAAAAGTATATTTGATAATAACAATTATAAAAAATCTGTTTTCTTTTTCATCGACAAAGTCACAATTGTTAAATATAGAGATAAAAGAAATAAAAATAAATTTAGAAATACTTGATAAATTTAATAATGATGAATATAGAAATTTTACATAATTTTAGTTAACTGATTTGCTTGTTACTTTCTCGCGTTCAAATATTCTCTTATTTTTGCTACTTAATTTTCTTTCTTTTTTGTTTGTCTCAATTAATTGTTTTTCTTTATTTTTTAATTTATTTTTTCTTTTCTGCGGAAAGATAAATGAAATATTAAGATACATTCCGTCGATAATCTCTTTTGAAATAGAGCATCCGAAGTACAGGGAATTTTTTTCGGAGTGAGGGCAACACACATGTTGACTTTTAAAATGGTCCTTCGGAGGACCCAAAAAGGCAATAAATTTTCCTTCTTTCCATGGTTACTCGCACGAGCATATACTTACTGGTTTGACCATGGTCGTGTATAAACCCTCACACACATCGGAATGCTCTTGAAGATTTATGCACTCACGAAGGTCACCACATAAGCATGCATCGTACATATGTAGGAACCTTCGTGAGTAAATCTTCGAATTTTTGCCTGAAACTCTCGTTTCCCTGTAAAACAAAAGCTCGAAGAATTCTTGCGCTGCGCACAATGCGCGTGAACTTTTCAGCCTCATTTTCGAGAAAGGGAACACGTGGTGTCAATCGATACGGTCTTCGGTCATTTTCACTGAATTTCTGTTTTTCTCAAAGATGTGAGGATGGACCAAAAAAAAAACTGCATTTTTCGAATTCAGACGAAGATGGGCCATTTTTTGATTTATTGACGAAGCGAAGATCATTGATCTGATTGAATGGAAAAACAAAAATAATTGACGCTTTGATCGAATGGAAAAAGCAAAAAACATTGATTGTTTGATTGAATAGAAAATCGAAAATCATTGATTCTTTGATTGAATGGAAAAGCAAAAAAAAAATTGATTCTTTGATCGAATGGAAAAGCAATAAACATTAATTCTTTAATTGAATGGAAAAACAAAAATCATTGGTTTTTTGATTGAATGGAAACGTAAAAATCATCAATCTTTCGAATGATTGAAAGAGGAAAGACCATTCGTCATCCACAATCAACTAAAAGGATCACGATCCATTATAGAAACTACGAACATTAGTAAAAAAAAACAAAAAATATTGAAAATATGTAGTTTGGCAATAATATTCTCCGACAATGTCCACGACCACTCAAAAAGAGCTAAAAAATAATTGCAAAAAATGATTACACCATCCCCTAAAATTACAAAAAAAAAACTTTCCACCACTTCCACGTTGCAAATAATGAAAAAGAATTATCCTCAATTAGGTCCATACAACTCCACCTCCACGAATAATTCTTTCTACCTACAATTAAAAAAAAAATTCCATAAATACTTTTCTCAATAAATTTAATAAATTTTGTTTCCCAATAACATTATTTTTCAATTTCTAAATTTTCTTCGACTCATTCGGTACGTTTCCGATAAAATGCGTTCGTCGGGCACACGCATGCATGAAAAAAAAAAAAATCAATAAATAAAACGTGAGCTTGGGGCGACAGAAGCCGTTCCCGATGGATCGTATGGCGAAAGAGAGCTCGGACTTCGCAATCGTGCCACGAGAAAAAGTCCACATTCGGGGTAACCAACAAAAAAGAAAAAAAGCGATGAAAGAATTTTTTTTTCTTTTTTTTTTCTTACGCTTGGCATTGTTCTTCGCGCGTTGGACGCGTCAACCCTCGCCCTTGGATCGGCATGTGTGCACGGTACCACATATACGCGCGAGGACATGGAATCCAAGGGCTAAGAAGAAGGGAAAAGGGACTTTCTCATCGGGGACTCGCGTTAAAATACCCTCCTCGTGTATATAGAAATATATTTGCATCTAGAGCCATTCGGACTCCGCCTACGGTCGTCATGCTACGACGTTACGGTTAACGGTCCTCGCTACGTAGAGAGGTTTCCGGAGCGATTCTTTTTTTTTCCATACCCATTTATTTTCAAGGTTCGAAGTGAACAACAAAACGAACGACTACACGAAACGCAATCGTTCAAACAATCGGATCGTTCGTCGTCAATCGAAAATCCGATCACCCTAATCGTAATAACGATCCGTTATCGTTATGACTAGATAATTATTATTTTCGTAATTAACCTGACGAGAGTTTGGCAGGGTATGTCGAAATTCACTGTTTTGTCGTTTAATGTCGTTTCAAATTGTCTGTAATTTATTTCCAGTTATGTAAAATATTAAAAATAATTAAAATACATGGGTATATATAACATATTATTATTATTATTATTATTGTTATTGTGAATTATGATGATAATAACAATAACAAACCTGATTATTATTATCTTCGTGACAATACCGATTATTGTTAATCGTATTAGTATTCCCATAAAAATTATACGATACGTATATATTTTATATAAAAATGCTACTTTATATATTTTTACGATTCATGCTCTTCAATTATTACATGTTTTATTATATACATATATCATAAAATTAGACAAATTATCAATCTATTTTTATTGTAAATGAAAAATATATCATTGTTATCCCCTATAGGGTAAAATATTATAACAATAATGATAATAAGTTCATTCGCACACCCCACATTTTTGAATTTTGATTCCTCTTTCCAATAAACGAAATATTGTCGTTGACGAGACCAATAAAAAAAAAAAAAAAAACAAAACAAAACAAAATGAAATTCACTCGAGTTACTCTCCTCCATGTCTTGTGTGAAATTCATTGGCGAGCAGTGCTCGTAACACGTACGCATATAACACCCGCCCTTCGCAATGCGCTGAAATCCATTGTCACCCCTAAAGCTCTTATTCACGCGAGTATTGTATATTACACGGACATAGACGCGGATAAATCGCTCGGGTTTTGACCCCCCCCCTCCTCCAATGGCGGGGGTTTTCCGCGTGTCTTTCTCTCACCCTTGATCTCTTCCACCCCCCCCCCTCCCGCCCATGTGACGGCTTTTATGTTACCAAACTATTGGTAGTACGAACAGCTCAATGGTGAAACGAGATACGTAACCGAAGCTGTGCCATAAAATGGTAATGGGGCGTCGCGTTTCCTTTTCCTCTAGGACCTTCGCGAGGTCGTGCACGCGAGGGAACGCTCCGGGACGTTTTCCATCGGTATACAAAACGGGACACGCGCTCGCCTCCATTGATCATCTTCCATTTGATTTTCAGGTATCATCGGTTCACCAAAAATGGCCACTCGCGTTTCATTCACCTTCGCGGTACCATTTTTGTTTTTTTTTTATGTTTGTTTTTTTTTCGCGGTGAAAATTTGTTATTTTTTTCGGTACGATGGAGTTGATTAATGTAGGAGTTGTTTATTTTCATTAATCGAGATCGATTGTTGAAGCGACTATCGGTTTTAGGAGTGCAGAGAAGAAAGAATTTTTCTCACCAACACTAGGGACCATTTTATACGTACCGTAATTACTCTTTGGTCAAACGTCATTTCGTTTTATTGTTTTCTTTTTTTCGTGTATTTTTTTGTTGTTTTTTTTTCACGAGCTCTTAGCAACCGGCAAAAGTGTTGGAGAGACCCTGACCGCGTCCCCGGCGTAGCCATAACAATGCCACTTCTCTGCCAAACGTATTTCTTTCTTTTTTCTTCTTTAGGTGTAGGTATATATATGCTCGACTGGAGAACGATACCAACTCCCTCTACCACTTTCGTCCACGTAATGTCCAAACGAAAATGAAAAAAAAAAAAAAAAAAAAAACCCTCGTCCCTTTTGACTTTTTTTGTCGCTTTTAATCAACTCTTTTAGGGAGATGTAGCTGTTAAACGTAAGGTAACAAATTTTCGAAAATAATTTTATTGCAACCCGTCAAGCTTTTTTGAAAAAGACGAGTATCCAGTTCTGTAGGATTCAGAGATGTAGAGCTTCGTGTTTTTATTTTACGGAGAATATGTTTCGTCTTTGAGAAACGTCGTTTTTAAAATTTAAGTTATTCATCTCGCTTTCACGTCTCGCGTAGTAACAGCGCTTACTTCGACCAAATGCACGAAAATGAAAAGAAAATTATTTTTTTTTTATTGGAAAATCATATTGATATTGTTTTTTTATCGGATTTTAAAAATGTTCAGCCCTTTTTTGTGATTGCAAGTTTTTTAAAACTTTTAGCAGACGTTTAATAACAATTGATATATTTTGAAAAAAAAATATTAATAATAATTCCATAATTATAAGTAAGAATTTCCAGTCTAATTCAAAGTATTACTAGACGTAAAATCATATAGGTAATTAAATAATAAATTAATACGTATCGATGTTCATTTTTCTCTTTCAATAATAATTAAAGTCAAATTCGACGATATTGAAACGTGCATATTTTGTGAGTGACAATAAATTTGTCCTAACTGACCAACAAAAAAATCTCAAACTTTTAATTTATCTAATACGTTCAGATTATTATTATCAATAATGACCAAAAAACTAGAAATATATTGAGCTTTGCAATGATAGCCTATTAATTCATTGTTCGAAGAAATCGCTCATTATTTTGTAAGTTGATTGCTACACGTGACAACGCATTCGATGTATTTGAAACTTAGTCCAATCAATCGATTGGTCCTAAATGTTGTTGATATAATTTTTTCCGAATTTTTATGTTTTTAATTTGTATTTCAATTATTATAATTGCTAAATATTATTTTTTTAAGTTTTACAATTATGAAATGTTTTAGTGAATTTTTAAATTAATAATTCATGAATTTTTTAAATATCGAACACGATATATATTTCCTTAAATTTTTAAAAATTTCGGCGACTTTTTAATATTCTTTCAATAATACCTTAAACCAAGAGCCACTTTTCAAATGCTAATACAAATTTCGAATATTTATCGATTTTTGCCAAAGGCAGATTGTTTCAAAGAGTGCCCACTTTTGAAGGTTACGTTCAGAGATGAAAGAATTTTGTTGCTTTTGGAGTAGTTTACACTTCGTGATTAATTGCTTTTTTTTATCGATGCCTTTTCATCGATATACTTCGTGTGTATTTTTTACGATTAAAATGAGTAACGGCAATGTGCCAACGAGTTCGTGGAACTGTGTTCGATAATCGGCCACCATTCCCCGCGCCATTCATGAATTCTTAATCTTTATGATTGGCAGTTTAGTTTTTGTGTGTTAGAAAAAATAGTAAATTTTAAAAATCAACAAATGTGCGGAGGTAAAGAGCGAGCGTCGAAATTCGAGAGGTCGAATTATCTAAATGTTCTTGATGACAGAAAGCAACACACGTGTGCAATGCTCTGATGTAAATATCGTATACGTGTATTTATAAATATCGCAATAAATACCTAACGTAAGCGGCATTCCCTTCCCGATAAGATCGAATATTTATTGTTATTTCTCTTCGTTCCATATCGAAGAAAACTTTTATTCGCATTGCATTTATTAGACTATGAATAAATAAAATTTTTTCAAAAATTAGTTTTTCATATTTCGATTGAATTGTGTCAGTTAATGAAATATGTAATGTTAATTAATTGAATATTTAATTACATTATTAATTGGGAATTCTTTATTCTATTTTCTTTTTATTTGATTAATTAATTCATTCCATTTCTTCATTCTAAACTTCATTCTACTTTATTAATTGACATAATAAATAAAGGATTTTTTATTTTAATTAGTCGAATATGGAATCAGGTCAAGGGATTTTTTTGTAAATTAGGAATTTTTTATTTCTTCACTTTTACTTGATCAATTAATTAACTCAATTTTAATTGATTGATTATTATAAAAAATAAATCAATTTTAGAATTTCAGCATTCAGATAGTTTAAAATTTCGGTACCTAGTAGGGCAAGTGATACGCGAGTTTCAAATTTTATAAACTTCTTTTGTAAAAACAAAATAACATATTTTTGTGACGAGTAATATCTACCGAAAAATGTTTTAGCATTACAGAAACATTTAATTAAAAATAGTTGAATTTAATCAAATAAATCTTACTGAGAAATTATGAAAAAAAAAAAAAATTAAAAAAGAAAAGATAAAAGGAAAAAAAATAAAAAACAAAAATAACAATTAAAAATAGAAAAAAAAAGAAAGTAAAAAAATCAGAAATCTTTTAAAATTGTGAAAAACCAAAATCTTTCGCGCGTTCGAGAGGGATAGAAAAAAAGGAGTAGTGGTCGAATGATTTATCACTTGGTCGAATGGCGAGCACTCGAGGATTTTGGAAAACTGCAGGGTGTGGATTTTGGAGTGTCAGAGAAGGATAGATTCTGTACGGATCCAAAAGCACCCGCATACACACGTGTCACATAGGAGCACACTTGTTGCACCGAAAATTAAGAGGGACCCCCCATGGGCACACGTGCCCTCCATGCATACACCAAAAGCTACTTCGCTCGCACGATCTTTCCTCTCTAATATGCTCACTCGTTTTCCCTTGCTCTTTTGACGTTATTACCCGCTCGCCCCTAATAATACAGGAGGGCTTTACCCCGGGGCCTACACACTCATACGGGCGTACGTTTCGCGCGTTTAGTGACGAACACTCGAAATTGCGTGACGAAGAAATGGGAGATTTTTGAGTATAGCGTTACGCTCAATCGGGAACTCCTTTAGGAATTCCCTATTGCTGGATGAACCGTCGGACGAAACGTTTCTCCAAAATGAGGGAATTGTGGATTTACGAGTTTCGAACGTGTCATAGATGATTGACTTTGAATATCACTATTTTTTAATATTTAACTTTGTTTAATACTGTTGTTGATACTTTGAAATTTATGAAAAAATACAAAAATGCGAAAAACTTTGGATTTTTTTTATATATGGAAATAAAGAAATGCAACAAATATTCGTTTGGATTTTTCTATTCATTTTTTAAGCTAAGCATTAAATGAATCATTTAAAAAATACGAGATCGTCTGGACAGAAAATACACAGATGTTCCACCATCGCGTCAAAAAAGAATTGAAAAACATTTTCAAGTTGTTGAAAACATTTTTTTAAAGGTCGATTTTTTTTCTAGATATCGATATAATTGAATATATGAATATTTGAATGAAGTTTATGATTAATTCCCTAAGCTGTGCCCCAAATGCATCCTTTATTTACATTTTTAAAAAACTACAGTTTTTCAAAATTAAGTAATGTAATTCTACAGAAAAAATTTGAAAGTTCCTCTCTCATAATCCCAAAAAATGAAAAAAAAAACATTTCAAATTTTTGAAAACATTCTTGCAAACCTAGAAAAAATTCGGTTTATTTCTATAAATCAAAATAACTAAATGCATGAATATTCGAAAGAATTTGAGGACGTATTTCCTAAGCTGTGTCCTAATTACATCCTTTGTTTAGATTCTTACAAAAAAACACTGTTTTTCAAAATTAAGTAATATAATTCTACAGAAAAAATTCCAAAGTCTTCACACCCGGCCGAAAAAAAATGAAAAATCATTTGAAATTGTTAAAAACATGGTTGCAAAAATGGAAAAACATCGAATTTATTTCTAAAAATTAAAATAACCAAATGTATGAATATTCGAATGAATTTAACGACTCACGTTCTGAGCTGAGGTGTGCGATCTCGTTGCCGTCGGTTCTTGAACCAATTTGACACTTGCGTGAGGGTCAGGCTGGTTTTCTTCGCGAGATTTTTCTTCTCGTCGGGTGTCGGATAACGATTTCGGGAGTAGCACTCTTTCAGAGCGTTCCTCGAACGTTCCTTGAAGCAATAAACGGTTTCTTCGCCGTCCCATATCGTTTTCGGTAGAGGATACTTTTTTCTCAACCGATACTTGTCAACGGCGCCGAGTGGACGGCCGCGAATTTTTTCGGCTTCGCGATAATGGCTTTTGAACCAAATTTGCTGTAGTTCCGGATGTCGTCGAGGCGAAAACGGATGACTCTCGAGAATCGAGTAGAGTTCGTGATAAGCTCCTCGATGAAAAGCAACAGCAGCTCTCGCTATTAGAACGCTTTCACCACCGCGTAAAAGTTCACCGGGAGGTAACGACCAAAGAAACCTGTGTCAGTGATCAAACCGGATGTCAAATTAGAAATATTGAAAATTTGATAACGATACAACGGAAAATCTCATTTTCAAAGAAAAATATATATTTTTAGCGATATTGTTGATTTGAGTGTAATAATGACAACTTGGAGTTGAAAAACCACCCTAAGTTAGACAATAAAAAATATCTTTAGGAATTTTTATATTTTTCACATTTTTATTTCTATTTTTACTAACTTTTTCTACTTCAATCGGAATCGTCGTAGACCTAAGTAATTTTGTGTTAAATAACGAAAATAATGAGCTCAAGTTGAAGCCTTTTCTTTGAATTTTACCGGAGTTGTGAATTTTTCAAAATTGTGGTAATTTATCATTCCTTTATTTTTTTGACATAATAGGTAAAAAAATTAAGTTACCATACAAAGGTTAATAATACAAGCATTTTCGACGGTTTTATATTTAACAATTTAAATATTTCGCGATTTAAATAATTGTAGAAAGCGTTGAAGCTTGTCACAATAATATAATTTGAAAAGTCGAATGAAAGTTGAATGATAAGAATACTGTTATCGCATCAACTTTTATTTGATTTTAAAAAATGTCAATATTGTGATATATTTTTATTGCGAAATATTGTATTAAGAATTTACGTTTGAAACGATGAAATAACTTTTCGATTTCAATAAAATCATTTCTGACAGATAAATAGTTCATAATTAAAATAAATGGACAAAGCGATAGTATAATTTGAAAAGTCAAATGAAAATTAAATTATAACAAAATTTACTTTTTATACGATGTTTTGCACAGTAAAATTGCACTAAATTTTATTCTAATTCCTTTGTTTCAATAAAAATTGAATAAATAAGTTAAATCAATATACATATATATAATTTATTCAATAAATAAATGAAATGAATTAGTTTTTAATCGAGAAATACCCAAAAAATCATAAATAATAATAATAATAATTGATTAAAGGTGCACCTTGTCAAATTCTCGATATCCTGACTCTGATAGAGAGCCTCGCACATGCACGATATTTGTTCGGGTGTGAATCCCTCGGGATTGCCAATGGACAGATGATCGACGCCGACGATAACATTGTCAAATGGATTATCAGAATTGGCGCAGGTGGACGTTTGTTGCTGGGGATAGCGCGGACTTCCGTTAGATGCTCCGGTAGGATGTTGATGATGTCCAATTGGCAAACCGGATACGGTACCAATAGCGACAGTACCGTTGTTGTAACCGGTGATCGGTGCGTTTGGGCTGGTCGTCGATGACGCCGTCGAGCCACCGACGCTACGATGCAACGCTCCCATTTGACGTGACACGTTGCACTCGCTGTTCGGCGAAGACAGTTGATCCGAACTGTCAGACATCCTCGCGCCTCAACGATTTCATCAACTGTCCCTTCAATTCCGATGCAGAGATCGAATCGTATCTAACGATCTCGTTCACTTCGGAGGAACTTCCGGTCACCTGATTCAAACAAACGTCTGAGTTCTTTATTTATTTGTTTCTTTTCAATGGAACTTATCGATAACAGGATTTTCAAAGATTCGGAGACGTAAAAAGGAAAAACTTTTTTCGCTCACATCAGCGACGGCTCATGGCAGTCCAGCATGACGTCACGAACACACGAATCCTTTCACAAGACTATCTTTGTCATCCACTATTGCACCAGCACCGAGCGTTACTTTATCCAAAAATCAAGTTGTTTACTCGTTAATCCATCAGTCATTAAGATGCTCGTCGTCAATGACCTCGTCATCAGAGTTTCCATCAATCACCGGTTTATCCTAACTGCTTCATTGAAAATAGCCCGATGAAAAAATCGTCATATATTTAAGTACCGATCGAAGATCTTTCGTTTAAATTTTTCGTCACGTCGTAATTACCGGTAACACCACACTTATTTTCTTGACGAACACTCGATCCAAAGCGACTTATCGTCCATCGGAGAAATCACCAAACCTGAAGATGTTGCATTTTGTTTTTTTATATAAAACCAAAAAAATCGGTTGAGTTTTGACTTTCATCGGGGCGACGATCGCTAGGAGTGTGACACTTCTTATTGGCACGAGGCACGGTCACTGAGTGACCAAGTCACCAAGATACGAACACCGACGTGAAACTTGGTTCGGGGAAGACCTGAGGCTCGAAAGAGCGCCAATATCAGCCTCAGCACTTCGAACTCTCCAGGGCTTATCCCTCGTTTCGTTCACGTTACTCTGGCCACCTCTTCTTCGTCTTCTTCTTCTTCTTCGCGACTCTCTCCCTCTACTCTTTCTTTCTCTCTTGCGTTCCGTTTATTTTTTCTTTTTCTTTCGTTTTGATTTTTTTGATGGTCCTTTTTTCTCCGTCATACGCCAGCTATAAAGCGAGTCGCGGAGTGCGCCGTTGCTCCAAAACGAACAACGACGAGCCATCACGATTGGACGTCCCAACCTCGAGCTCGAAACTCTCATTGGTCGACCATGGGGGCGTTCCAACCCTATGGTATTTTACCCCCGAATCCAGCCCCCGACTGATCCAGCCACCGACCTCCACTAGGCTACAGCGACAGATTTATTGCACGTACACCCAACCGTGTACGGGTGTGCACTCACTAGTCGATTTTTTCCTTTTTTTTTTTAAATCTTTTTTTATCGTTCTTTTTTCTTTTTCATTTCAATATGTGGTACTTCAACGTTTTAGGGACGTTTCAACCGTTGTCAAGTCGTTGATCGGTTTTTTAAATCAATTTTCTCTTTATTTTACATTTCTTTATTCAAACGCGTGAATTTACAATTTTTTTTAAGAGACCAATCTTATTTTGGAAAATCTTTTTTTTTCGCGAAAATTTACATACACATGTATTACTATTATCATTGCATAAAATAAATACATGGAGGAAATGTCGTGATTTATATTAATTTAAAATATTGACATATGAATAAAAATCAAAATATAGAATTTTTTTCGAATGTTTGGCAAGGCTTGTTCTCGAAAACGAATTTTCTCGGGGATGTTCACTTGAATTAAAAATAATTATTGTTAACTAGAGCTATAATTATTGTTATTACTGTTAAAGTGTATTTTATTATCATTATTATTGTATTGTTTTAATTAAAAAATTATTATTATTGTTTACATGTACTATAATAATTGTCATTAGTAGTAAAGTTGATGTCATTATTATTAATGTTAGATTACTGTTACAGTTAACAAATTATAAAATAGATTGATCTAACGAAAATCACATTAATATATTTTAGAGCATATTGACTTTTTTTTATATTTTCGACCATTTTTGCACATCGATTAGTATTTCGAGTAAAAATGGAGAAAAGTTTTTAAAAGTGGATTTTTGTTATTTTTTAACTTTGTTCTTTTAGTTCTTCTTGGTCAAAATAAAAAATAACCTTTGCCCTTCTGGTATAGAAAATTATAAGTTTATTAATTAATGCAATACTTAAAGAGTCATGATGCAAATATTTATGATAAAATTTCAATATTTATTCTAATGGGAACAATTGATAAATTATAATTGACTAAATAATACGAATGAGAATAAATTTAATGTTCATAAAAAAATGTTATTTAATAATTTGAATAAATTTAATAAAATTTGATGGATTTAAATACGAAGAAATAGGAAAATGATAAATTATCAAATATAAATATAATTATAATAAATTATAATAACAATACAATAAATAAACGAGTCTCGCAATGGGATAATGAAAATGATTATTGCATAATTTTTTATACCATACGGATAACGATTGCAAACCAATACGGAATGACCTAATGTTATGTACGAGTTACGTTTATTGCACACGGTTCGGGTGGATTCCTTTTTTCTTTTTTGCTCACAAACATATGCGCGCGTATGCGTTCGTGTGTACAAACGATGACCAATAAACACCGGAAACGAGACGTATCAACGTTATCCTACACCGTGTTGTGATTCTACGATATATAGTTGAACGATCTGATACACACGCATATACACATCCTTGGCTTGTGCGCTATCGCGATTTCTTCATAGTCCAGCACGCTATCTTTTTCGCGTTCACTTTCCGAACGTTCAAACCCCCTTAAGATCTACGAAAAAATCTACTTAGTTTCGACAAATAATAAAATACAAAAATGTTCAATGGTTCACAAATTTGAACGGGGTGACTCGCTCAAACCCCCTTAAAATCCGCTGAAAAATATACAAAAATTCTTTGTATAATAAATAAAAAATAAATGATAAATAAATAATAAAAGTCAATGGAAGTTGGGCAAAAAATTCCAAAAAAATCTGTGAACAAAAAAGCCAATGGAAGTTCACTAATTCTTATGGGATTACTCGTTTAATCCCCCTTAATGTTTGGAAATAAAATCTACTTCGTGCGTATTGCGGAATACTGAAAATAGCCAGTAATTGCAAAGTTATGTGAGATTACTCGTTTAATCCAAATTCCTTTAATTTTTACGAAAAAAAAATCTATATCGTGCGTAAAAATATCGAAAATTCAAAATTTTCGGGCAGATTAAAAATGAGAAAATCTTTAAACAATGTTTTGCTATTCTATACGCGCTCGAATATCTTCAGGAATTTTTTCAATTTGGAAGAATTGTTTCAATAATCTTATCAATCGTTAAAAAAATCGAATTATTTGGCAATTCTCCAACTGGAAAAACAATTTCAAACTATTAATAAATTCAATTGAAAAATGTGTATAATAATTCAAAAAAGGTATAAAATTATTGATACAAAAAATAACAAAAATCATCGATTCGTTCCAATTGGAAAATTAGTATTACACAACAGCCCTATCCCTAAATACCATAAAAAATAATATTGTGAATAATTTCAATGCTGCAATTACCAAATATTTATAAATAGAGGCACAATTATTTTTCCATCAGCTGTTTGATGTAGCAGTTTTTTCTGTCTGTCTTGTTGCTAATGCTTTTCACGTTTATTTACGCTGGCAGTGTAATGTTAGAGCTACCTTAAATAGCAACGGTGAGGCAAATATAGGAGAGTCATACGAGAGGCATATTACGTAGATCAATCGAAGAGTAACGGTACACGTGTGTGCAAAACTCTCGCGGAAAGACGTTTCTCTTCGCAATAACCATTGTAAGCGTAAATAAATAAATAAATAAACGAATAATTACTTCAATTTATTGAGAATGATAAAATTAATAATTAAATAAATATATTCATATTTAATATAAATACACAAATGATGAATTTGCAACCATTTATTTATTTAAATGTACATTTGCATATACATATATAAAATTAACTTTTACAATAAATATCTGTTATTTGGCAGTAGCCCAAATATTTCGTTAGGAAGTAATTTAAAGACGTGATAGGAGAAAGCAAGATTTTTTATTTCTTATTCATTATCTACATTTCAGATGTATAACCTAATAATAATACTTATCTATAATTTAGTATATTATTTTATTAATATTTTATGTCATAATTTTCCCATCAATCTTTGTATAACAAAATTGAAATAATTGTTCGTATTTTCCTTTATTAATCCGGAAAAATATTCTCCTTGTTTCAAATCCACCAATGGAATAATGTGAACAAAAAATCTGAAAAGTTGACGTTTTCGGTGTAGTCTTTCGATGCTAACTTTGACGCCATCAGGAATCCTAGATAAAAAAGCGAACGTGGACACAGAGGAAGGAAGAGAGAGCGAAAGAGAGAGGGAGAAATGATGATGATGATATAATTTATTATACCCTAGTCATGACTTACGTGCAAAAAAAAAAAAAAATAACAATTTAAGAACATAAGAAAACTTAAGCATAACATAACATAATAACAAGTAAGAAATAATACAATAACACAATAATAATATCAAAAATAATAACAATAACGATATTTATAATAATTATAGTAGTTATAAAAATAATAATGCTGACTAAATATATAATTATTATAATAATCAAAATACAAAATAATTATAATAATTATTATTATTATAAAATTATAATAGTAATTATTATAATAATCAAAATACAAAATATTTTAATGAAAATAACAAAAATTGTGTGCGAGAGAGAGAGAGAGAGAGAGAGCTGGAATAAGACAAGATATCCAAGACGAGAAAAAAACGCTGCATCAGCAGCATCCGCATCACTGTACGCTACCAATCCGCGTCTCGGACACGCCTCGACAATCCTTTGTATCAGCTCCGCCTTTAGCGGCTAATTGCCTCTTCCGTGCGTCAGGGCTAACCAATATTAGACCCCGGTGGTTCCTCGAGAGTTCAGCAACGCGTGTAACGCGTGTGCATCGCTCATAATAAACGAGTTGTGTGGCACGGGGAGGCCTCGATTGGCCCGCACAGGACGCGAGTAGAAATTGTTGCTCGCGGTGGCCACGAGACGTCAAAAAAAAAAAAAAGAACGTAGCAAACGTTGACGTTTCGACGCGAGACTACGTGGAACTTTGGAAACCGCGCGGTTCCGTGAAAACGTCAAAAATGTCAAGCCCAAACGTTAAGATTCAAAGAGAACCGAGCTTATTAACCCTCCGGTGGATCTCCTCCTCCATCCTCCTAAAAATCTCATCCTGAACGGAAGTGGAAGCCACGGAAAAGTTAAGAAGGGAAACCAAAAAAAAAGAACATTTCTTTCATCGAAGCGTCACTCGGAAACTTCACGCACGATCGGGTTTCCTTCCAAAAGTAGATGTTCAACGTTGAACTCGTTACTGTACTCCTTGAGCTACCAAACGACGAAGAATGCGCCTGCGCACGAGAAACGTTGTCGCGTTTGCGGATTTTACCGTCACGCGATATACGGGTGTCAGTATTTTTGGGTCAGACCGTTCCTTTTCGAGGTAACTTGCTGCAATGAACCTCAAATACGTCGGTGACAATTTTATTGGCTTTTTAACCCTTTTATCCTGGACCGGACATGTGGAGTCTGGAAAATGTTTGATATTACAGCTGGAACAACATTGTGTCCCAGTGAAAAACATCTAGGACAGAAGACCCTGGATGAAATCCTAGAAAATCCTATAAAGCTTGTGGAATCATTGCTGTTGATGGTGCGCTGTTTTGAGAATGTTTATGGGAATGTTTATCTGCAAGACCTTCAACCTTTTCGCCATAAAGGTTATGGTAAATATTCGGAAGTGCAACTCTGCTAAAAAGTGGAAAACCAAACCAACGAACCCAAACAAAACAAAACCAAACAAACGAACCCAAACAAACAAAACCAAACAAACGAACCCAAACAAACAAAACCAAACAAACGAACCCAAACGAACGAAACCAAGCAAACAAATCCGAACAAACGCAAAAAATAAGTGCAATACCGTTTGAAAGACGAATGGTTAATCCGCTATTGGACATAACCCGATCCCGGTTAACTGAGGTAGGTAATACCGTAATTCAATTTCGATCTCTGTCGACCGGAAGTGCGCGTTGTCCAAAATTGTTTCAAGCTCGATCGAATCATATCTGGCGTATACCCAGAGGGATGACCGCAACGATTTATGTAACTGGATTTATGGGGGTTGTAAGCATCAGAGGGTGAATCGTTGACAGGGTGTTGCGGGGGTTTGTAGGGTTTTCAGGGGATTGCAGATTCCTGATTATCTTTGCGACTCTTTGAAGGCTCCTTGTTCGCAGAAACCCTCTCCCAGGAGAGGGATGCATACCACCCTCTGGCAACTTACAAACTTGCAAGGAATCGAGGGTTGCTATAAACAGAAGATTTCCTCGGTAAACGCGAGTGACAGTGGGGCGGTGCCGCATGCCGCGATGGCCGCGTCTACCTTCGATTTGGTGTCGGATTCCCTCCGAGCCGCCATTTTCTGCTCCTCCGTCGCCTGCTCTCTCCCTCTCTCTTTCTCTCTCTGTCTGTCTCTCTCTCTCTCTCTCTCCCTCTCTCTCGCTCTCGCGTTTTATCCCTCTTCATCACCCTCCCACACCCCTTCACTTCTCACCTACCCTCATTTCGGTATTCGTCCTCTCGCCACGCGTGCACAAATGCGCGGATTTCCTCAGCTACCCTTAACTCCCCTGCACCCAGTCTCACCAACTCTCTCGCTCTCTCTCTCTCTCTCTCATTCTTCGACTCTCTCTTCCCCCCTCCCTGTCTTCCTCTCTGAAATTCACATTACACAATCGACCCACTGTGCACAAGGCATTTTCTTGTTATTGTTCTGGTACGTAAGGAGTGCAATCCTTGACTAGGTTCTCCATAGAAACTCCTCTTTCAGCTCTGGAAATAAACGTGTATCCGTAGATAATATATTTATTTGACAAATTGACAATTGTTGACGAATGTTGTTAAATATTGAGGAATTTACCAATTTACAAATTGTCAGATTGACAATTATTGACAAATGTTATTACATATTGAGGAATTAACCAATTTACAAATTGTCAAATTGATAGATATTGACGAATCAACGAAGTGACGAAAATCCACAATAAAAAAATTGAATAATTGAAAAATATCGACAACGAAAAATTGACAAATATCGACAATGGAAAAATTGAAGGATTTACAAATATCGACAAGTGCAAAATTGATAAATTGACGAGCAAAATAATCGTCTGTTTTTCCAAATGGCTGCCATTTTGTTGTTCAAGGGTTTTTTAGAAAAAAAACCTATAAGATCATCCAAATTTACTAGTTTACATCCAAGTTTAATAATATCCGACTTGTTTGGGATTCGCATAAACTGGCAAAGCTGTGAAACGCTCTGCGCAGACTAAAGCAATTATTTATTTCACGATACTACCCTCAATATATGATTTTCTCTTCATAAAAAAAGCCGCCAATTTTGATTTCTTTTTCATTAAGAAAAACTGCCATTTTATATTTCATTTAATAAAAAAATTGGTATTTACTTTCAATTGATTCAAGAATTAAATACGTTGAAGCCTATTTCCAAAATTATACATATTAAATGAAAAAAAAAAAAAAAACAAAAACAAATTCCTAACGTTCATAAAATGTTCCAAATTTCAGAACGAGAGCTTCGCTTTAAAAATTACAAAAATCACAGGACTTGGATTTTCGACCCTTAAAATCTTATTGTTTTTCTTCGCCAGCTTCAGTTCAGCTTGTTGACGTTTCCTCATGAGCCTGAAAGTTCCTCATACAGTCCGAATAATCCTCCAATGTGATATGTCATCAGTCTGAACCGGATACGAAAGGATCATTCAAACGGTGTCCGGATAAAGCAGGAATCTCTCTCGTGGCGGAATTACAGATATAACAGCGGAGGTATATCACTCGAGCGGACGGGAGAATAAAGTGCACCGGACCAACGAAGTCCCGGCAGGTGAGAAAGGGCTCTCGTGCGTGCGAGTGTCACGATCGTCTCGGGTTCCGCTCTACGGCGTTTAATTGCATTCCAAAATCGTTCAGTGGAAAATTCGTTTGACGGCACGTGGAACTACCCGACCAGTTGAATCTCCCAGTTCCTCTCTCCAAATAAACTGCACCGGTTGATCGGGATAGCGTCACGATTAATTATCAAAGTCCCAAAAATGTCTGAGTTCCCGAACCTTCGTATAGCCTTTGAGCTATTTTGGGTTAACCCTTTCTACGTGGACTGTAAACTTCTCGCTTCGATTTCAATTTGAAAAAAAAAAGAATTTTTTAATTTTTTAAAAAGGTGGAACACTTTGTTTGGTAACTATTGTACAATTGAAAAAGCTCGGTAAAATCTTAGCCAATATTACCAATTTTCAAAAAAAAAAAAATAAAACGTTTTTTCTTAATTCATATTTTTTAAATTCGGTTGGTCAAAGTTTTCCCCAAAAATCTTTTGGCCGACTAAAATTGACAATCAAAAGTTCTGAGATTATTTATAACTGCTCGAATAATTTATACATTACTATTAAATTTGGTGCACGACATTCTTGATCCGCGTACAAATGAATTTTCGAAAAATTCTTTTTCTAGAGATTTTTAAATGATCTTAATTATTATATCAGGAACAATTTTTCAAAAAACTTCAGTTTTCGGATCGTCTAAGCCCTTAAGTACCTCGCAATGTTTGTCCGCAGGATATAAATACACGATGGCACTTGATGGAAACAAAAGATAAGTGAAAGGGAAAGAGGGGAGAGGAAAGGAGAAAGAGGGAAAGAACGAAAGTGAGAGAGAGAGAGAAAACAAGACAGAGAAAAAAGCGAGTGAAAGAGAGAGCAGGATAAGACGATGAGGATTCAATTGCCATTTGCGATAGTGGACTTCTCATATTTCGATCATCGTATGTACATGGTGTCGTCAATTCTCCCCTCCCTCCCTCTTTCTCTCTCTTTATCCCGCTCTCCTTTTCTCTTTTCCTCTCTTTCTCTTTCTCTTCCTTTCTATCTCCCTCTCTCTCTCTCTCTCTCTTCCTTTTTCTGTCTCTTTTTCTCTCTTTCTCTCTCTCTCTGCCTTAAGGTTTTAATCAAAGCATAAATAAATCATCATCTCTTTCTCCCTCCTCCCTGGCTCTCTTTTTCATCGCGAGGAGTGGAGGTGACAGGTGAAAATTAACGTTGTGAACAATAAACTCGCGCGCGCCTCCACGATTATTTGCCGAGACGTCAGATACGTAATAGCACGGGTCACAGACAAAAAAAAGAACAGGGAAGAAGTCCGATTAGCTTTTATATGCATATATGTATACACACGCATATATATGTTGGTGAGGTGATCGGCAACACGAGAACACACCGCAACACGTTGATAGCGACATGCTTACCGTCCCGGTCGTTATCGAGCCGTATACCCGCAAGCCACAACGACTGTGCTTATACACACGGCAATTTCACCAAAAACGAATGAAACTTTGATCCCTGAAGTGCTGGACCTTTTGACAAAAAAAAACTCTTGCGATCGCAGAAAAAATCGATTTCTTAATACATTCTGATTTGGAGTCTTTTGTTGATATAAGAGATTTGAAAATTATTGCTAGGAGATAATTTTAAAAAATAGTTATTTTGTATGTTATATTTAATAATGAGTTTCTTATATTTAATTTGTTATATATTATATATTAATATAATTATTATGTAATATATTAATAAATAATATATTCACTCATTTGATTTATTATATATAAGTTTGTTATATTTAATATTGTAGTGTTGGTAGGTGAAGACAGATAGAAAATATATACAATTTTTTATATTTGCCAGAAGCGTGTTAGTGATAGTTTATTATAACGAATGAATGATTTTTGTATTTTTTAAATAAATGTTTGAACTTTTTAATATTTAGTTAATATATAGTATTTTTAGCATATGAAAAATTTAATGATACTTAGTTGGTGTTTTGTTAATTATATTATATTTATTTATATTTTACAACGAACAATCGAAACTACCTATATTCTATCAACGATGGACATAATCAGCATTCATTTTTCATTGTGCGGAGTTATTTGAGGTTATGAAACAACCTAAATTGATTAAATGGACTTTGTATCCGGTTTTTTCAGTGATTTAAAAAGCAGATGATAAATATAGTCTCACATCTGGATCATTTTTTGTTCCCTAGATCATATTTTGGATCATTTTTTGTCCGCTGTATAATTAATCAATAAATTATCGATCGACGTAATCAAGACATTAAAATTCGATTTGTCAATTGATCAATAACATTTTCGAAATAATTCTTCATAGTAATAACTAATTATAGAAAATTACATTTATTTCCATTCCAGTGTATTCAAGTGGTACTCCACGGATGAAAAAAAGCGTGCTAGATCAGGACGACTACGAGCACCAGGAGTACGCAAGCCCGAACAAAAAAGAGCATCGAAGTGAAGAAACGAAGGATAAAAAAAAGCGGAGGATTGTCGTGATCGGATCGAGGACATTGCCACGAGGGATTATCGAGGGTAATCCGCTGGTTATTTCCCCATTAGCGAGAGCCCAGGGACC
This sequence comes from Ophioninae sp. A BG-2022a, assembly GCA_030523105.1. Lineage (NCBI taxonomy): Eukaryota > Metazoa > Arthropoda > Insecta > Hymenoptera > Ichneumonidae > Ophioninae sp. A BG-2022a. The sequence goes on from JAPYZI010001360.1 coordinate 34,196, forward strand.
GATGGTTTGCAGGCGGTGAATGAGAAAGATCGGTAGCGAAGATTCATATCCAACGTGTCTCCCTCCATAGTAGAAGGGAAGGAAAGTGACGGAGTATTATTGGACAGGCGTTAACACAGGTAAAACGGTGGTCTCGTTCAACGACTCTCAGGAACCCTCCGGACCTTCTGGAGCCTGCTGCGTCTCATCGACAACAAGAAAAGTTGGTAGGGCTAATGCTCGAAAATATGCTCTTTATGTGTCACTGCGGACACTTTCTCGATGCTCCTTGCCAGTTCCAAAACTCCCCCACATTCATCTCGTGGATATTCCATCCAGCGAAGATCAAAAGCTTCGATTGTCCCACACCAGCGAAGAAAAATCCAGATATTCCTTACCGATTCGACCAAGTGTCCAACCGGAAGAGCCACGAAAAACGTTTCAACGTACCCTACGAGTAAGGTGTTTCAAGGATTACCGAGAAAACTTCCACGATCTCATCGTAGGGAAATTACGAAAATTGTAGATTCGATGATAGGCACTTCCCGTGTCCGGAGTTCGCAAAGATCGACATTGTTGTTCGTGTTGTTTTTTATTTTTTTTTTTTACTTGAATTTATGGGGGTAATTGAGTTTTAGGGATTTTAAAGTCGAATTTCCTAGAGTTTTGTTGAACAATGTATTTTTTATAGCGTATTTTACAGGTGCTATTTTTTATAAACATCATTTTAATTATAGGACATTGTTTATTTGTATTATATTTTATTTATTATGATAAATATACAATAATTTCATTTCAGTTCTTATGTTTATTTAAATTCCAATCGTTAGTCTTTTTTTCATTTAAATAACCTTCATTGTTCTTTCATTTCATTTCGATTTCCAATTCCCATTATTTAAATCCGTGTCTTTCCTTTTCTACCAAATATCGCGACTTATCGTTTCCATTTCCTCGTTCCTTTATTATCAATTTTCATCCATCGATGTCCACTTTTTGTTTCTCATTTCCCCCCATCTCCAATTTCAATTCCAATTTTCAATATTTTCCATTAACCCTTTATTTATCATATCTTCCATTTCCTTGGGAATAATCCCATTTTAGTTGATAGTTAGTTAACTAAAACTGGACTAATACCATTTTAGTTAATTTACTTCTTCAAATTCCTAGATCAGTTGACCCTCGTACATACGTCCCACGGTCTCGAAGCGAATAAAAATAATTCGTTCGCAGGAATGTTTTTAATTGAATTCGATAAAACTACCAAAGATAATATTTATCAGGTGCAATGTGACCATTACGCACGGACCGGAGATTATCCCGAATGGCAGTGTTTAATCTTTTAGTGATCATAGGGAAACCGAGTAGTGGGCACCAGAGTATAAAGAGAGAGAGAGAGAGAGAGAGAGAGCGAGTGAGTGAGAGAGGTGGGGGGAGGGGGGAAGATGACAGAGCTTATACACAGTGGAACATCCAAAAGGAAGCATGTAATAGCATCGAATCACCGATTACACGGTTAGTTAGATCCACCCCGTGATTTAGGGAGTGGCTATACCTACCAAAGGGCAAAAGGGCGAGGGGAAAAAGGGGGGGGGGTGTTATCGAATCTTCAGTGAGTTACCACGCGCGTAAGGGGAATGTGCGTTACGCGTTCGCCTAATTCCACACAACGCCATCTTTCGTGTACAGTACGAATTTCTGAAACAGAACCCGACCCAAACAAATCTCAACCATTCGCAAATGGGAATTTCTTTTTTTTTCTAACAAAGAAATCGTTTTTGGTTTTGTTTTTTTTTATTTGGGTTGTTCATCTTTGAAGACTGAGGTACGAGTATATTTTTTTATTTCGGCGGAAAAAACAGGTTTAAGGGGTGAAAATCACCCTCAATGGAGGGCGAGTAATTTTTGCAGTTCGCCGTTGTTAGAATCGAAATATTCGGACGAAAACCGTTTGGAAGCTATACTTATAGGGAGAAATGAACGATGATTTTTTCAGAGGGGGTGGATAGGGGAATATTATAGGGGTTGAAAATCAGAGAATTTATGGCGCTCGAAAAGTTTCAGGGTTAGCTTCATCCCGGAAAATTGTTTCTCAGGTAATAAAAAAAAAAGAAGTATCCTTTAGATTTTGGTGAAGATTAATCATGGAATTATTATTAATGGATGGAAAAATTAACGAGTGCGAAGGGTGGGAGGGGAGAGCCGGAAACGATTTTCTTGCATTAACTTTATTTGTTTATTTAAATTTATTTTACGTAGGTTCGTTTTATTTCTAAAAAAATGCACTCAGGTATTAATTATTAATCCATTATCACATTATTAATTAGTAAATTAATATGTTATTATATGATTAATTAACTGATGATCGAAATTAATAAAATTAATAAATTAATTGAATTCAATTAAGTTTAATTAATTAATTTATCGATTGAAATTCATCAATCAATTGTTACTAACCAACTAATATGTAATTGAAGTAAGAGTTAAGAATTTTTGATAATTTTTATTACACGTGCACGTAAAATGTACAGAATCATAATTTTCGATAAAAAAAAAAAACAGCTATCAATATTCACTCAAAAACGTCATAACGATCCCCACGGGAATCGAAAACAAAATTTCATTTTTGTTCCCAATCTGAAAATCACAAACTCATCTCGAGCCAATTTTCCGAAATATCGTTAATAAATCCGAGCCGAGTATTTATCCGTTCGATCATGATCGTAAAGTCGCTTCTTCATTACGCAGGATCAGATAAATCGTTCGCCAGATATCTATCGCGTTATTTTTGCTTTTGACCGGATGGGCGGGCTATAAATTCGAAATGACACAGCCAGGAGTACCGAAAAGAAAAAAAGAGGACACATGCGCGGACGGGATAAAAAAAAAAGGTTGATACGAGCAGTGGGTAGGTGAGGAAGGAGGATAGGAAGGGTGGTCGCGTACGGAGCTGGTACAGAGATTTATGAGTGAAGCTAATTATTATCGGAGAGAGGGCTGTGACGCGAGAGAGCGGTACGTGCCCGGTTAGGCGACGAACCAACCCTTGTATGCCTTTCCATTATAATCTTCGCCCTACCTGGACGTATCTACGTACAGTGGAACTCCGATTTTTTTCAACTTGGGTGACCAATGTTGGAAAATCGTGGGGCGGGGGGGGGGGGGGGTTTTTATTTGAACGTTGTGGAGGGAGACGAATGGGATCGTGAGAATAGTAATTTGATCGAAAGGACATCAAGTCACCTAAAAATAAGAGGAACAATCGCCAATTTATATATATATATATGTATACATAAATTCGCCTTTTTCAAATTATCTAAGTATAATCTAAATTCCAAGTTTCATTTCATATCTTACACATAAATATGTGTATATATTTATTTATGAATACACTTGAATATATATACTTTCGAGAAATATTTTTAAGAAATATTTTTTAAATGTCTCGAAGTTTCGTTTTTGTTTCTTACGTATAAAAAAATATATACCTTTTTATTGATTGATTGATTGATTTATTTATTTATTTATTTTTGTGTAAGATATATAATCAAACTTTGGAACTATTAAAAAATATTTTTTCTATATTTCGGATTTTCTTTATATTTCTCGACAGTAAATATAATATATATTATATTTACTGTCGAGAAATATAAAGAAAATACAAGAATATTCTCTAAAAATGGTGCAGGCATCGCTGAGTAAACGTAAGTTAATTTTTTTTTCGCGGTGAATGGAAAAAAACAGTAACAGTATTTATTTTTACAATTTGTTTTTGCAAAAAGCAGTGGAAAAACTTGCAACTATTTATCTTCTTCTTTTTCACCAGCGTTTCGTTATTTTTGCATGGAGATTAACAATTATAGTTCAGCCGGTCGCTAATGATATATTTAACCCAAAAATTTAAAATCTTTCTGTTTTGGATGACTCATTTTTTGAAATTTCGACACCGGCGAAACTCATCTGGTAATCGAGGCGTTGAATTCAAAAGATTTTACAAAGTATTTCTCTCGATTAAACAAATATGATAGTGAGGGGGGGTGTAAGGGAATGAAAAATATCGAGGTGATAAATAATCGGGATCCTACTGTACACAAAATAATGCTCGTCGGAGAAACGCATATGCTTGAATTATCAACACGTACAGGGGACTAGACTTTCGTAACTCTTGTACTTCCAACATATACACGTCGCCAATTATGACGATCCCTATGATATATACGTGTGGTAAAGGGGGTTGCGTTTTGCCCTTGCGGTGGTATTGGGTTGCTTATTAGGACGACCGGGACGGTCATTATCGTCCACATCGTCGACTCTCTTCGTGATGGACCGTTTCGTAAGAGCACGCGTTCACTGTATACAGTTATACCGGAAACGACGTGCAATAATCGAAATGACTTCGTCAACGTAGCGGAGCGACTCGGTGCCGAAAAACGAAATTAAAGTTCTTCAAACTTCGTCAAAGTTTGGATCGAGAAATCAGCATTATTTTTAATCAATGACTTTGACTCTGTACTTGGATGGGTGACTTTGGGTCTGGACATTAGCTAATACGAAACGATTTCAACTTTGGATGTTTCGGTGAAATGATATTTCCAGTTTCCCTGTGCCCTCTTATGATTCTCCGTCGACATCAACGATGAAAATTTGTATTATTTTTATGAAATCGTTTTTTGAGGAAAAATACACGCGTAGAGCAGAAAAGTTGGATGGTAAGACTTGGGAAGGAGTAAGAAAAAATTTGCAAGAACAAAATGTACATAAAAATATTGATTTATATTTTTATTTTTTACTAGCAAATTCGTTTCTTCTTCTTTTTAGATAATCGAAAACTTTGCTATACCATCAACCCCCCTAATACGAAAAAAAAAGTTCTAGTCATATTTACAGGTTCATAGCTATGTCAATTTTTCATTCTTTTTTTACACAAACGTTTTTTTATAAAATGGTTCCCCCATTAATATAAAAAATATTTAAAAAGACAAGTTTGAAAAACATCGCGAATGACATTCTAAATCCTAATTTAAGATTTTAGTCTAACAGGGTATTCTCATATTCTAGGGGATATTTTCATGGTCTAGTGTATTTTTATTTCTAGATTAGAGCATCCCTAGACTAGAGAATCAGCTTCAAGCCATACGAAGAGAAGTGAGACAAAAATAGAATTGCGATAAGTTTATTTTTATTTTAAATCCATCCAAGAGACGACAGTGGGACGTGAAAATATCGAGCCACGTAAGGACTCTTCGTCGAGCCTCGTTATCTCCGAGGCTTCACCGCTATATCAGGTGAGTTTGGTGGGAATATGTCGGACGCGTTGGTTTTTTTTTTCTTGCACGTGAG
>JAPYZI010001361.1:0-33483 GCA_030523105.1 Ophioninae sp. A BG-2022a
AGAAATTCTGTACGACTTCCGAGAAATTCAGCACGAATTCCGAGAAATGCAGTACGAATTCCGAGAAATTCAGTACGTCTTCCGAGAAATTCAGTACGACTTCCGAGAAATGCAGTACGACTTCCGAGAAATTCGGTACGAATTCCGAGAAATTCAGCACGAATTCCGAGAAATTAAGTACGAATTCCGAGAAATTCAGTACGAATTCCGAGAAATTAAGTACGAATTCCGAGAAATTCATTACCACTTCCGAGAAATTCAGTACGACTTCCGAGAAATTCAGTACGACTTCCGAGAAATTCAGTACGAATTCCGAGAAATTGTGTACGACTTCCGAGAAATTCGGTACGAATTCTGGGAAATTAAGTACGAATTCCGAGAAATTTAGAGAAATTTAGTACGACTTCCGAGAAATTCAGCACGACTTCCGAGAAATTCCGTACGGCTTCCCGGAAATTTAGTCACCCTTCCGAGAAATTAAGTACGAATTCCGAGAAATTCTGTACGAATTCCGAGAAATTTGGTACGGCTTCCCAGAAATTCAGTCACACTTCCGAGAAATTCTGTACGACTTCCGAGAAATTCGGTACGAATTCCGAGAAATGCAGTACGAATCCCGAGAAATGAAGTACGAATTCCGAGAAATTAAGTACGAATTCCGAGAAATTTAGTACGGCTTCCCAGAAATCCAGTCACACTTCCGAGAAATTCTGTACGACTTCCGAGAAATTCAGTCACATTTCCGAGAAATTCTGTACGACTTCCGAGAAATTCAGTACGAATTCCGAGAAATTAAGTACGAATTCCGAGAAATTTAGTACGGCTTCCCAGAAATTCATTCACACTTCCGAGAAATTCTGTACGACTTCCGAGAAATTCACTACCCCTTCTGAGAAATTAAGTACGAATTGCGAGAAGTTCAGCACGACTTCCGAGAAATTCAGTACGGCTTCCGAGAAATTAAGTACTACTTCCGAGAAATTCGGTACGAATTCCAAGAAATTCATTACCACTTTCGAAACATTCAGTACGACTTCCGAGAATTTCGGTACGAATTCCGAGAAATTCAGCACGACTTCCGAGAAATTCATTACCACTTCCGAGAAATTCAGTACGACTTCCGAGAAATTCGGTACGAATTCCGAGAAATTCAGTACGAATTCCGAGAAATTCATTACCAGTTCCAAAAAATTCATTACCACTTCCGAGAAATTCTGTACGACTTCCGAGAAATTCAGTACGACTTCCGAGAAATTCATGATCACTTCCGAAAAATTCAGTACGACTTCCGAGAATTTCGGTACGTATTCCGAGAAATTCACCACGAATTCCGAGAAATTAAGTACGACTTTCGAGAAATTCAGCACGACTTCCGAGAAATTCATTACCGTTTGGAAAAACTATTCATGGGAAAGCAAAATCATTATGAGAACGAGCCAAAAAAAAAAAAAAATTGCGATTAAGAGACGAACGGGTCGGCTGCTCGGTCAAAAGGCTTGAGGGGGGTTGTTCGAAATGGGTTCGAGCGAGGGGTGACTCAAGCCTTGATGCCGCGAGAATCCAACGAGAGAGCGTTGCTTGAATGCAAGCGGCTTCAGGGATGCTCAATATTAATACCCACTAGTGTGTGTTCTTTCATACTGTATCTCCGTTCCACCTTCTACGTCGCAACCCTCCTTGCCATCTTTCTTTTTTCGTCAAATTTTCCTCATCCCTCTTCCCTGACTGTTTTCTTCTCTTCAGCATCACCTTCTCATCTTCTCTCCTTATCAGGGTTCCCTCGATCGTGTGTCTGGTGCTTTTTTGGCGTTTCCTACTTTCATATGACCATTCTCATGCTCTGAAAAACTGCGCACGTCGCTCTCGATAGCTCTTATCATCGATTTAGGGTCGTTTGGGGTAAGTGTGCGCAGCCTTCTCACTTCCGATCGAGCCGAGGATGATGGACATTCTACAGCAGCTACGTACGCCTCATCGAAGAATTAATTTCTATAATCAAAAACACGGAATTTGTATTTTTTCAAATAGTTTTGATTTTTTGGTTGGGTTTGTTTGGGTTCGTTTAGCCGAGGATCGTGAACGTATTACTGTAGCTACATGCGCCTCACTGGATAATTAATTTGAATAATCACAAGCGCGGAATTTATATTTTTAAAAATATTTTTGATTTTTTATTTGGTTTCGTTTGAGTTCGATTGGCAAAGGATCGTGAACCATTCAACGCAGCAACACGAGACTGACTGGAAAATAATAAGTCTCGCTCGGATAATCAAAAGCGCTGTAATATTTTTTTTTTTTTTCCAAACTGACAACTCAACACCTTTACATATACGGATTCGCTTCGATTCCTCATCCTTTCGAGCATCGCTGTTTCTTCAACAACAATAATAATTCTTCCGAAGCGTGGCGAGATCTGGCAGAGTAAAAAAGAAAAGGAACACTCGGAGATTTCGTGGGAGGTTCCTCAATCAGAGGGAATAGATATGAAAGGGAAATAAGGGAAGGAAAGAAGGAGAGAAAAAAAAATGGTTGCGTGAAAGGATGAAAAAGGGGGAGTGAAGGAGGAAAGAAAGAGTCATGTGCAGTTGCAACAAGTCGACAAAGGAACCAGACTCGGAGGAGTATCGTCGCGTTCACTTTGGGGGATGAGGGAGCGCGAGGTTAAATTCGAAGAGGGTGAAAGAGGGAGTGAGAGATAGAGGGTGGCACCAGTCGCGCGTTTCAATTAATAAAATTCATTTGAATGCGTCCATTAATGTTTTCTTTTTCGCGAAGAGTCAAGGGAGTGCCACAGAAGGTTAAGGGTGGGGGGAGGCTTGGTTGCGAAGTGAAGGGTTTCGCAAAAGAGTCATCGTCTCCGTCGGCTATACGCGTCGTTTAAAGGAACGGACGGGGTGCAAATAAGGCTCGCCGGGGGTGGGCCTGAGGGCGAAAGGATGAAGGGGTGGAGGGTGGTAGGTTGGGTTGAAAAAAGGGCGCTCGGCTGAAGACTTTTCTGCAAACGGTGGAAGTTTATAAATAAATATACGGGAACTGGAACGAATAAATATCCGCGACAAGGAGCTCGTGCGAGAGAGGAGTCAAGTGGCCGCGGCGAAGACGAGGGTTGAAGAAACGAGAGGAAAAGGGATGGAAAGGGAGGGGGCGAAGTATACGACGGAAAAAGCACGGAAAGAGAGAAAGAGAGAGGGAGAAGACAGGGTGGAGAAAAAAAGGGGTGGAATTGAGAGAACGCTCACCAAGAGTCGTCAGAGGGATGAAGAAAGGGCGCGACGCACGACGCCGCAAAAGAACATTTTAATTAATATTATTCACTTCTTAACTAACGATCAAACGTCCGTTTTTTTTTAACGCGAGACACGCGGGAGACTCTCACCGAGCAGTGGAAAAAAACAAATAAAAATACGGGGAGAGAGAAAGAGAGAAACACTCGTGATACTTCGTTCGGTATATACGTAGGTCGGAGTTGAATCGTGCGAATCACTTCGCGCACTCCGCGTCGAGATAGGAGGGAAAAAAAAAACTTTGAGATGAGCGAAGTTCCTCGTCAAAAACAGTAACGCTGGAATAAGGGATTTATTAGAATAACCATTTTTATGGTTTTATACTCGTAGCCCATATCACCATTTTTTTTACTCGTGCTAAGCATATTGCATTTAAGCTTCTTCAGAGTGTTACTTCCGGACACTTCGAGCGTTTCCTAATACCTTCTAGGGCTTAACACGAGGGCACAGGGAAACTAAAAAAAACTTGAGATGGCCTGGGATAGAAGGACCTACATTTGTTAAAATTGTCATTATTAGTTATTTGTAATTATTTATTATTGTTTTTATGAGATTATTAAGATCTGATACAAAAAAATACGTATTATAATAAATTTATCAACAAAAGACTCAATAATTCTTAAAGTATGGAGTATTTTGTTGATAAATATTTTATAATATGTATACTTTTTAATTGCTTAAGAGTTAATACTCACCTTAACCCAGAAGTCTAAATTTCGAATCAACACAGCTATCGAACTATTTGTCAAGCAGAGTTTTCTTTTTTTCCAGTTGCAGGCTGAAAGGCTGAGGAATAATACAGAATGTTAAAAAAACAACTTAATATGACCTTTTTACCGTAAAAAATTCGATTGAACAAAGCAGAAGCAACGAGTTTGACATTTTTCAGTAAAAATGTGAGGTCTGTGGTCCCCATGTGCAGAATTCTAGGCTTAAAGTAATGAAGTATTTCCTCAATGATGGACGAATGTCGTAATTGATTGTATCATCAGCCCTGTTTGATTGTGCAGATTCCGTATGTGCTTGCTTTGGAATATCATCCACATTGGAAAAAAAGGTTGGATGTATTCAGAACGGAGTTCAAAAGCTGAAGTGACAGTTGCACATTAGGTTGTGTAACGTATTTTTTAAGGCGACGCAAGTTGGTATAGGTAAACGCTGGAGGATAGTAACACAGAGCCTGCAATGATGAACCGTCTGAGAAAAAAACTCACGTGTGTTTGATAAACGATCGAATTGCCATGACGAAATCCTAGCCTAGCGGAGAGGTAAAACCAGCAGCGCTTTGGAAAGGGTGAACTCCGATGGGTAGCCACATTGAGCTACTTGTATCCAAAAGCTCCGACGGTATCATGGCGCACACTCGGTTCTCCCTCCCTTCTATTTCTCATGTATCCACGACTTCTGGTATTCCATCGTACATCGTGGCTCCCTTTTCCATCAAGCCCACCCCCATCTCCGCTTCCGCCGGCAATAACAATACTTTGACTGCTTGGTATCTTCCGGTGGATGTTCCCTTCTACCAGCAGTTGCGACAGACTCGACTCGACGCGAGCTTCGCGTTTTGAATACATTCACGAATCGTTTCTCCATCTCTCTCTCTCTCTCTCTCTCGCAATATCTCTGCGCTCTTCAACTTCTAGCCACCTCACTTTCTCCCAGTCAGAATTCCAGCTGGTGGTCTTCCTCGTATACGATAACCTGAAACGATTCACCAACACGAGGACTTCTCTCGATCTACCCCCCTGCCTGTGAGTCTCACTCGTTCAATGCCATCATGGAGGATCTCACCCCGAGAGCTTTCTCCGTCTCGTATTCCCGACGACATTAGCGACCTACCACGTAATGGAAAACGACGGATGGGCATATCAAAAGTGGCGTACTTTTTCACGTTTCACTTCTGGCAACCCTGCGCCCAAGAATCGCTTCGACGAATGATGACCCCGTGCTCTTTTTCGTTTGGAGCTCAACCCCGGGTCGTCCAAAGTGGATGAGGAAGTTCTAAACGTGGATCATTGGTATCTGATGACGATGTTGGTTATGTGAATCAATTCCTCGTCTTCCCAGGTGGACGAGGAATTCCTAAACGTGGGTCATTGGTACTTGAGGATGATGATGCCACGTTTGGATCAACCCCAATTGGTATATGGTCATTTAGACCAATACCAGATCATCCATAGTGAATGAGGTATTCCTAAACGCCATAGGTTATTGGTATCACATCAATGATTCGAATTCATCAACTTTCCTTGGACGAAATGATATCCTCATTAGGTACGAGAAAGAAAACTGCAGATACTCGATTCTGATCAATGCCAGATGTTGAAAGCCACAAGCCTGACGAAAAGAGGGAGAAATGCGGCTGTGGGAGGATATTCAGTCGGAGATGATGGAAGAAAAGCAGAATGGATCGAGGGTGGATGAAGAAGGAACTGCTAGGTCGAATCAGAAGAGACAGTGGAGGGGGACAGAAAAAGGGAGCCAGGTATGGTGAGGAGCAACTGTCGGATGATGCTCCCAATGTGGTCTCCATTCAGGGTAAGGTTGAACTGATTTTCCACTCGTGGGATATTCAATAAAGCAACAGTGAAAGGAGAGCCAGCTATGAAGGTGCTGGGATTCGAAGCTTCGAGGGGCTCCAGAACCATCGGAGGATACAACACGCTACTGGATGATGGGTGAAAAGCTTCGCCGGATTTCGTATCTCCAGATATCTACACAATATGTTATATCTGAAGGATATTTTATTCACGATATAGCTATACCTTCAGCATGGAGTTACGCTTTAGGCTACCACACCTTATTCCAGTACCAAATTTTCCATCTCGTCCAATATACGTACGTAGGCTCCTTCGTGATTCCCCCTGAATTTTATAAAGGGCGTATCTCTCGTTCTATTGGACATTCCACAGAACCTTTTTTTTTTCGTTATCGTTCTAAAGTGCTGTTATCATTAATACGGCGAAAACTACTCTCGAATCATTCAGGATTCTATTTTTCATTTTTTTTTTTGGTAATTTATATGCAATGTATAAAACAGTCGCCACAAATCTGGAATTTTAACTTTCATCAGATGGATATTCAATACAAGTGAAAATAAATGAGAACAGTTGTCAATTAGATAATACTGGATTTTCACCCCAAATTTATTTTTGGAAAATCGCTATTCTGAAAATGGTCCTGGCGAATACGAGAAATTTAACAGGGTATATCGATTATCGATTTTTTTCTGTTCGGTTACGTTGACGAATAAATAAATATCTTACGAGAAAAATTAAAAGTCACCTAATTTTTTGAACAAACCTCGTATATTAATTTTATTAATTTTTTTTTAGTTACGATAATGAATAAACAATAAATATTTTTCGATAAAAATAAAAAGTCACTTAATTCTTTTTAACAAACCTCCTATATGCTTTCTTTAGATTCTTTTTTTAGTTATATCGATGAATAAATAAATATTTTACGGGATAAATAAAAAGTCACTATATTTTAACCAACAAACCTCGTATATGCTTATATTTGTCTGCACGTGATTTTTCAGGTTTAGAAATTACCCCACGTTGAGTATTGAATGAGAGAACGTTACGAGGATGCCTCTCGAAATCGTACAGACATCGATGCGAGTTACAAACGCGCTTTCGCGACTTTCGGGACGTGCTTTGAAAGCGTCCGTGCTGCTCCGGTAAAGAGACACAACCGTACACGCAAATACACGCGGTGTACATACATTCATGGAAAAGGAAACTTCCCTCCCCCTCCCTCCCCCCACCCCTCGCGATCTCTCGTTTCTGCAAGGAGGGCGGAGAGTTTGCCAAGGGCGTCGCGCACGATCGCACAGTGCCAAAGTTAATTGAATGGCACGAAGTCGAATCCTAATTTGTCGTTCTCATTCGTCGTGTCTCTTGTTCGAGAGGGTTCAAACACATGGGGTGGATTGGGAAAGGAAAGCAGCAATTTATATCGGAGCATGTTGCGGGAAACGAATAAAAACCGTACGGATCAGACTAATTGTAGAAATAATTGTTCATTGCGTTTTGCATTTCGAATAAATAGAAAAAAGAAAACAACAATAAAAAAAAAAAAGAATAAAAAATATACAAACGAAAACAAACTCAAAGAAACTTCCGGTCAATTGTCTTTCCAAAATGACGAGCTTTTTAGTTCGAAGTACTCAATTGCAATTTTATTACGAATGAAACTGAAGTTCAGTGTCATTCAAACTTTGGCCAAAAATGCATAAACTAATTATCAACATCGTGGAAAAATTTCATATCCGAAAGTTCGAATTTTTGCAATGATCGAAAATATTTTCGATATCGTCGTTTCGATAATGAATATTTTTGAAAATACATGATTATAACGATACATCAAAAACCACCTGTAGAAATGGTAATGTACCTAAAAATGCACTTCTGTGATGTTCAGTCCACTTATGAGTTTTTGAACATTCATCACTTAATTAAAATCAAGATTTCATAACAAAAAGTGAGACAATAACATTTTAGCCATTGGGGGCGAATGTCTCTCAATTTAGGGGTAATTCAACGTTGATATCACCATGGGAAACGAAATTAAGATTTTTGCAACCCAATGAGGTGATATTTCCGTTTGGGTTTAATTTCTGAGGGTAGAAAAGAATTCAAATAATATTGATTCTCCCATTAGTATCCATACTCATAAATTTGGATACACCAAGCACCAACATTGGCAAACGTTCAAAAAAAGAAAAAACCAAAAAAACCTGAGCTGTTTAAGGGGTTAAAAACTATAGATTGGAAGATGTCCCAGTTGGTTTTAAGAGTCCCCTGTATGAACGTAGAAGACTGGTTACATTCAAGGGATACGCAGTCAATAGATGATCAAGCTGGGTGTTGGGTGAGAGTACATGAGGAGGAGGGGGAGTCGTCAGAGTTCTCTGAATGCCCGTCCGAAGATCAAACAGCAACCTAAACCGCTGTTTGTTTTTCATCACGCCCTGATCTCTTATGCAGCCACCGTTTTGTTCAGAATTTCCATTGGGTCTTGTCCGGGCCTGATACTCGTTTCGGTGTACCCACACGGGTTTCCAAGTGCATCGCAAGCTTCTACGCCAGTATGAGTCGCTTGCTTTCGAACCCACACTGCGATCCGACGTTTTTCCATCTTTTCGAGATTACAGAGTAAACCGAGATGGCTTTCTTCGTACCTGGTGCCCAATAGTCCGTACTATGAATACTTCGGCCTATCCTGAAACTCATAACTCAACCGCACGATTATATTTTCGATCCGTTACTTTTGATGTCATCCGATACGCGGTGCCATCAATTGCCATCACTATCATCATTACCCCCAATGGATTTTTGCTGATTCCTCGTGCAAACGAGGAAGAAAAGGATCGCGGAAGGAGTCGTGGGTCATCATCGGTATAATGCGTACCTCATATATGATATGGACCAGCAACAATGCTATTGGGCGATACTCGATGAAACACTTGTACCATCATTGCCCCCATCAGAAAAGCTGGAAAGCAGGGAATTCACGTTTACCAGTTTTCAAAGAGGGCGAGAGAAAGAGGAAGAGATAGAGATGTAGCTTTTAGTGAAAAATATCCCTCCCCTATCGTTTTTATTCACCTCCTCCCCTCTCCCTCTTCGCCAACCTTCTCTATCTCTATCTCTCTCTGGATATGCCAAGTATTTCGTGTTATTTTATTGTGTTGCGACTCAATAGTGCTGTCTGACTGTTGGTGGTGAATCTTCCATATTCCTCCCTATCCCTAACACACTGTCCCAATGCCTTTTCGTCTCCGTATTACGGATTCCGGAGAATATTATCCCTGTACGAGGAGAGGTAACGTTCCAGAAAGTGTGGTACGAGGATGGAAGGTTATGTACTTTCGTACATAGGGAAATATGTATACATAGGGGAAAGGCTATTTCGAAGCTTCCTTTACTTACGTAACGATCGTTATCAGTGCATTCGCCTGCTCGAAGAAACGTCCTCGAAGTGAAATGTCTTGGAAATCACCTTTTTCGTGGATACGTTTAAAAAAAGTCGGAGGGTAAAAAGGGGAGGGGATGGAGTGGAACGGGGACCTCGAATTTAAACAGGCTCAAAAGTGGCTGCCTTCCGACTGGGATATTATCGTCTCTCTTTTCACCCTCTTTCTCTGTCTCTCTTCCTCTTTAACATTCAACCTCCCTCGATCCCACACTCGTCTACTTTAGGCACATTTGTACAGGATGATTCAGTGATCGAGATTCAGAAATCGACGGATTTTGGATATTGAGAAATTAAGGGGTTAGAGTATTCGATAAATATCCATTCTCGTTCGTCTCTCGAATTAATATTTTTTTATCAAAATATACATTTTTTGTTCTTATTCGTTTGAAAAAATATTATATTTTATAGAGATATCCGTATAAATATTTTGATGGAATTATATATTTATAAGTAAAAATCTAATTGTTAATAGTATTAATTAGAATTAGATTTCTATTATAATTAACTAAGTCTATTTAAAAAAATACTGATTATCATTTGTTTAATCTGAAAATGAAACAGATTTATTTGTATTTTATTTTATTCAGGAGAATTTGTTTCATAAAACATAAAATTGAAAAATAAATTATCAATATTTGTTTTATAATCGCGTAACCATTGCAAAATGGTTTGGTTAAATGAATATTATCTATTTTGAAAAATAAACTCATTTTTTAGTTTGAAACGAGCCGGATAAACAAAATCAAGTACACCGTTTCAAAATCATTGCTGCTTCGTCACAAATTTTTCAAAAAATTCATCGAAATACCTATAAATTTGATACAAGCCATAAAATTTAAACCAGAAGTGTATCGTCAACTTTAATAAGCGTGTAAACAACATTCAAAGTGTTATTTATTAATAGCTTAACGATTAATTGTTTTTCCGGAAGTGTTTTATTTTGGAGAAGTATTTCCGGAAGTGTATTAATTTTTTCGAAAGCTAGTTGATTCTTAGAACGTTATTTATGAATGGTCCAGTACGTGCGTGCCCGCGTAGGAAGGATTCAACCGACGCAGATAGTCCGACGAAGGAAAACGTCGAGACTTCGCGAGGAACGAATATGGCGAAATAGTAACAGAGAAAGAGAAACAGAAAGAGAGAGAGAGAGAGAGAGAGAAAATTCGAGTATACGTCGGGATATGGCATGGAAGTAAAGATGGGTGGTAGTGGTATGCAGATACAACCGAGTACTTAGCATTAAGTATTCAACGCAAAGGGATCACGTATTATCGCCGACGACTCCCAGCGCACGCCGTACGTTTATTTATTGCTGTATCCTCTTCGCCCCCCCCCCTCCTCCCGCCGCCCCGAGTTACCCCGCATCGTCATTCCTACCCGATTCTCCACGTACGGGGCCAATGCATACAGCGGAGTCTCCTGGCTTCAACCCTACACGTAATCGCTTACACATGCATATATTACGTTGGCGAGAGAAGGGGATTCTCCGAGGTTACGAAAAGAATAGCTGCTCCGGGTAGGCCCCTCGTGTATCGTATATACGGCGCTACCAACCCCCCCTTCAGTTCTAACCAACCCCTATCCCTCTTGAAACCTTGGCTGCCTAGCTCTAGACTTTCGTACATCCGGAGGATTACATCCTTCGTATCCTGGGTGCACCATCCACGCATCCACCTCCTCATTGGCTCCGGTCCTAAAGTACCGGAAGTTGGAAAGATTTTTGCCTATTTTTTTATCGAGTATACGCTGGATCTTTGGGAGACCACAACTTTGACCATATTAGGGCAAGGGTTCCATGTCCTGAAGATCAGAGATATGTTTCTCTGGGTTTGTTTGGGTTCGTTTGGGTTCACACTACAGTATCAGATATAGTTTTACCCGGCCACCCTTCGAATTGTCAAAGAAAATACGATTTCTAATTGAGGACCGAGGCAGATGGATAGGCCTGCGCTGTTCATTTTGGCGCCATGTTTACGAAAAGACGCAAAGTTATATAATCATCAAAATAAATGATTACAAAGTATTTAAAATGATATAAAAACACGATTGCAAATTGTTATCATTGGTGAAAACGCCTACATAGGGGTATTTGAAATTCCTAGACTCATTACCCCATGTGAAATAGATGTTTAAACGCCGCTAGTAATTGCTCTTGGTTTTCCAAACCCAGGTATTAGAAAAAACGCAAATTGGTGAAACAACTTCCATGGAAATAGATGTTAAACAAGCGGTTGGATGATAGGCTGGATGAAAAAGAACCGGTAGAAGAGGTGATATTGGCTTTACGATTCTTTGGGCAGCAGCCTACAGGGGCTGGATCGGAAAGCTTGAAGAAGCGTTACGTTTTGGGTTCTGACAGAGGGAGAAAGAGATAGCTGGAGGGAGAGAGAGGGTGTATAGCATTAAAGGGAAAGAAAAAGTGGTCTTGTTTCGCAAACAGTTAGGAAACGGGTAACGCGAAGGATAAAGTGGTATCGGAACGAGACGATCGTCGAACAGATGCTGGGCCATAAAACAACCGCTTCCTCCCTCTTTTCCACAATCCCCCGGTGTTCTTTGCTTCTACTATGAACCCACACATAACGGAGGATCAGAAGGATCTTCAAATGCGATCGTACACACGTACGGAAGCCATCTTTTTTCTGGAGGAAGAAAAGTGTACGGAGCCAAGAGCCAACTAGCGTTTCTCCTAATGGGCCAAGACAAACTGCGCTCTGTTTGGTGTTTAGCGTGTTGCGCCCTTCGTATAATCGTCTCCCCCTTTCCACGACTTTTTTTTTGCCAAGGGAGAATCTCGGGGGTTCCTGCCAACCCCCAAACAACCCTTGGAATATATCTCCTTCCGATTCCCAAACTATTCTTCTCCATACTCCGTCCTGATACCGATCACTTTCTTTATCCCACACTGGGTCCTCCAACGCACCACCAATCTCACTTTCCAAACGATCTCCTCTTACAGTCACATCGAACCAGTCTGATCTACGCTCCCATAAATTCGCAAAAAAAAGGAAATGGAAAATGGTTTCTCAACCCCAATGTGGAAGGAAGTGGACTTATTCGTGAGGCGGTTATTTTTACTCGGTGCAAAATCACCGCTGAAGATAATTCAGCTGGAATTGGAATGAAAATTGTTTGGCTAAGATTCTTTGGAATTTTCAACGATTTTTATAACAAATTCTGAAAAGACTGGTGATATACTAATGACGAAGTAACTTCATCATCAATTCAACTTTAATCCAATGCTGGTGTGAAAAGAAAAAAACTATTTGGGCTCGCAAATTAGTTTTTTTTCAGCTGCGATCAGTTCCTATCAAAAACTCTAGGTACTCTTTACATATATATATTTATTTATTTATCATATCTTCCTCCTTTTGCCAATGTAGATTTCAAAAAATGCCAACGTCAATAAATGCCAATTGATCGGTACAGAAAATGGTTTTTTCCGTAACAAACTTGATGGGACCCAATATTTAATTTTCTCAGTACAGATGAACCCAATTACCAGATTTGACGGATCCACGTATATACGTGGATGTTTAAAGAGTGTACTATACATTGTACAACTACGAACTGAATATATGAATAATATTCAAGATGCTAACCACGAGGTCTCGTTTCACTGACGTACGTTCAACGGAGTATTGAATATATCCGCGAACCTCCCCCTCCCCCGCTTGCATCCTCCTTGATTACGAGAATCCGTAACTCGCTTAACGAGTCCAAATTCCCATTGGGTTGCTAGTCCTTTTGGGGAGGTCCTTCAACGAGTTCCAAGGCCAAATATGGAACTCCAGGATCCAAAGGTTGCTTCGTCACCTGTCGATCCAAATTAACCTTTTTTCGAACCAACGACGCAAAGCCATTGGAGTGAAGGTTGAAAACAACCGAGAAAATCGCTTTAGAAATCCCGATAAAAAGAAGCGAACAAAGAGGATGGAAAGAAATGAAGAAAATAAATCCGGAAAAGTACGAGTTCAGAGAAATAGTTCAGAGTTATTACAAATTGACCAGAGGGCTCACAATTCTAATATTCCGAAACTACAAATATCGTAAAGCTCATGCCAGCTTCAGGAAAATCGTAATTTCGCAATATTAAAATACGTTTTCTATTAAAATTTTCTTAATTAAATTTGAATTAATTGATGAATTATTAAATTAAATAGAATTAACCAATTATTCAATTAAAACTAAAGCTTATACCAGCTTGACAAAATTTGTAGTTTCGAAATATAAAAATTCGGAATTTCGGGTCTTCTGGTCAAAGTTCGTGTTTGCTACCCCACCCCTAAAGGATCTTGACAAACGGACAACAAACTGATTCTACAAGGACTCCGTTTTTTTTCCTCCTTTTGAGGTAAAAAAAAAAACCAAAAATCACAAAAATTAAAAAAAACAAAAATTGTAGAATGTTCAGTACGAAGAGAGAATCCACAGCGAGGATAAAATGCTTGGTGGTGACAATAATAATCACGATACGACGATAATAACGATGCGGCGCGGGTAACACTCGGGCCCGTTATTTCTCATTAAAAACAAGGGGTTCATCGCTCGCTATTATTGCGGAGAAGTGGAGTTATTCTTGGTCTATGTGGTAAGCTCACATACACGATTTTATATGTCTGCACTGTTTGTATCCGGACGCTCTTGTCGGGCGACAGAATCGGCAGGGTTGTAACAACCCCCCCCCCCCCCAACCTACCAACGTGATATCAACCCGCCTGAATGTGGTGGCCTGACAAGGAGACGGTAGATTCACCGAGAGAGGGACGAGAGCAGTGTCATTGAGAGGTGTCACTTCGTGGCATATTCGTTTGTATTTTATCCGCCACTTCGTCATTATCTGACTGGCGGGTTCACAGTTGGGGCTATTGTCGATGCTCGACGGCCGCACTCAAGTACGACAGCCCACAAAATACAAATAATCAGAACACTCAACATCCCGGGATTGCTACGTTTCTATTTCTTCCCACCCCTCTAGCCACCCCTCCAGTCACCAAAGCTTCATCTCATCGTCGGTCTATCTAGTGCATCCTCCAACATCTCCCCCCCCCCCCTCCCGGCCCTTCTCTCCTTCTTTACCCACTCTCTCTTTTCTCTTCCACCCCTTTCCCTTCCAACCCCAACTTTCCACTTCCGGCAACCCTTTTTATCCCATCGTCAGACACCTTGGCTGTTTCTATTTTGATCCGTGTATTCGACGAGCGTAGTACCTCGCATCACCGATCTTTTCCATCCGCTACAGCGACATTAGTGACGCCAGAGGTCGTTCGGTTCGAGATAGAATTCATAAACTTTTCTTACTCACGGAGCACTTCCGGTTGTTCGAATATCGCAGCGATCCAACCAGGAGTTGAAAGTCAGAGTCAATACGAGGAAGGATCGAAAGTATAAAAACACTTGGAGCTTATTCTGAAACGAAAGAGCTATTGATATGGTCAATTGAAATTGGAAATGGTCAGTACCTAGGCGTTGTGTTGGAATATTCAGCCTGAAAGAATACCGGAAATTCCAACTTCCGAAATCAGTCGAAAGGTACTTGGTGCCACTAGGATACTTGAGGACCATTAGCGACATTAGCCCTCAAGGATCGGTAATTTAAAATATTGAAGACATTTGCTTGATTTTCAAAATGGAAGAGTTCTTGCGTATCTGATTGAAAGTAGAAATGGTCAGTATTTAAGCGTTTTTTTTCTTGGAATATTCATTCTGACAGATTGCCGGAACTTTCAACGTCCGAAATCAGCTCAAAGTTACTCGATGTCTAGAGCCAACCTTAGAAAACAGTTTTATTCAAAATGGACCTGCAAATCGATCGAAAAGTGGAAGCAGTTACAAAGGAGAAACAAAAGGTTGGTAAAACTTATGATCATCCTGGTAACTAGTATCGCGCTAATGCACTAGGGTATGCAGGTTGATGGAGAACGCTGTTGAAGAGGGATTGCCACACTCTGGGAATACTCTAGCCACAATAATGTCCTCTTGCATACACTGACCGCGCAATGGCACCTCCGAGCTATTGTTGTAACTGCCAACGTTAATTGTTTATTTGAATGGGCTTACGCGTGGAGGTAGCGCCGCGAAGTCCATACTGGAATTATACACCGCGTGCGATGAATCCCAGGTATACGTATACAGGTTTGCGATGAAGCGTACAGAGGTGAATCGAAATGATATTACGGCCTTGGGAACGTCCTGAGTGAACTATCCCAGGTTCACCCCTCTCGGCCCACCAAATCAAATTGTAATCAGACCTGTTTGCACGAACGGGCATTTACCTTTGGTGGGCTAGTTTAGTCGTGTCTCCAGGCCTAGACTGGACATGGCAAAAAAAAGTAAATAAAAACTCTAACCACCAAAATCTACCTAGAAATACTTTGCCTCATGGCCTAATGAAACACTTTCACTCTTCTATGATCCTAATGGTTGTTGTTTTTATCTTTTTGCGGTTTCTTTTCGTATTGGAAACTCGATTATCGGCTATGGAAGTGTTACAGCGCGTGCTGGATAACTGATGGACTGGCTGATTCCGCGGAGGCGTTTTAATTAATCCCGAGGCTTGAGAAAAGTGGTACGTTGAGTTTCCCAATTGACAGCCGTTGGCATACATAGTCGAGAACTGGATCGAGCTCTTGTCACTGCCTCCAGCTACGTATCGATTACTAAGCACAACGTGTTCACCGCCCGTAACTCGTACCATCCGCAATAAACAGAGTCACATTATATATACGTATAGGAATGCTTGATCGCCCACGTTTCTCGCCTCTGTACCTCCGACATGCGGTGTACACGCTGGTAATTACCTTTACCCTTAATTATCTATCCAATTAGCCCCGAGCTGTTATGATTAAACCTATACTGTAAGTTTATAATAACAATTAACCGGTATCGACCAGGAGGCTGTTACCACCATCGGATAATTCTCACTTTCCAACCCACATTCCAGAGGTTACTTCATGTACGTTGAGTACATGAAGGAAAAGTGATTTTTAAGACTGAGGTTAAGACCATTTTGAGTCGTTTATTTTTCATCGAGCGGAAGTTTTGACTATTTTTAATTTGATTCGTTCAGTTTGTTTGGGTTTGTTTGGGTTATGTTTTGTTTTCATCGGAAGTTTGGTGAATCGCGGATCAAAAATGGATTTGAGGATTGGGAAAGAGCTGGCATCGGTGTATTATATCTGAGGAGATTACTTCGACGGGAAAATAGATATTCATGAATAAATATTTTTTTTTTTTTAGAAAAATAACAAATTCTTCTTATTTTTTTCAACAAACCTAGTATATGCTTATATTTTTCTGTATGTTATTTCTCAGGTTTAGAAATTACCCCACATTGAGTATTGAATGAGACATCGTGATTGGGATCCCTCGTTAAAAAATTAATAAATATTTTTCCAGATAAATAAAAATGTCATCTTATTTCTTAAGCAAACCTCGTACATGCAAATCCATTTGGACAAAAATTATTCCAGAAATCGACTTTTACTTCCACATTTAATATAAAATAGTCAATTTCAGATATGACGTTTGTTTCAGTTAAAAGACAAGGTTAATACGTCCTTTTAAATTTTCAGGATTTTTATTTCCTTCTTTTTCAATTATTTATCAATTATTGGCTGAATCGTGATAAAAATGAACAATTATCGAGATTTCCATGTTGATTTTTATTCATACAATTGAAAGTGTACACTTCAATTAACGACGCGTACAAACACGTACAGAGATGTTTATTTGGGGTTTATAAATATCAGTACGAGTCCTTTGGACGTGTACGTTTAAATCGTTAATGATCTTACGCCCTTTTTGAATTATGAGAGCATCATAATGAGGATCTGACGAACATACTTCGTTACCGGTAATAAAGCTGGTACAAATTTCTCCAAAGCTCCGATCAAATTGATCAGTATGTTGAGGGAGAAACCTTTCAAAATCCGGGTTCTGAATTCCGAGCTTCGTCTACTCTGCATCGAACGTCTCACGTTCGTCGTAATCGGACTTACTTTCTGGGCGATTTGTTTTATCTGCATTAGATCCGTATGAAACTCATCGAGCATCTTTTCCGAACCATTTTTCGTCGGCTCGTTGTTTTCGGGGAAGAGACGATTGGCCACTCCGCTTTTTTCGCTTTTGGACTGAAAATCAAATTAATCTGATTAATCTGGAATTCTTCGAAAATTATCTATGATAAAACGAACAAATAAATATCGAATGAAATTATTTTCGAGCTCATATCCTAGTCCAAAAATAACCGTCTGCATAATTAAAAACAATTTTTTTCGATAAAATAACTCGATCAGAAATCGAATAAAAAATTAATGAAAAATATGGATTCATTTTGGAAAAATAATCATCCTGAATAATTTCAGAGAAAAAAACAAGAATATTCTTTTTATAGAAAGAAAATTGGAGAAAAAGAATAATTAACAGAAATAGATAAAGTTTTTTAAAAGTGTTAATTTACTTATCCAGCTCGAATAATTAGAAAATACGATAATATTTTTTTTGCATTTAAAAAAATGCTTTAAAATAATTGAAAAAAAAACTCAAACGAATTTTTTAACCACCTCGAATAATTATCAAATCCAACAATGCTTTTTTTACGAAACAAATACTACACAAAAATAAACAAAAAATATATCAATGATTTTTTTATCCTCCTCACGGAATTACCAAAGCCAAAAATTTTTTAATGAAAGAATTATTTGGCGCAAAGAATAAAGAATGAAAAAATGAGAAAAAAAAAATAAATTAATTTGATCAAAGTCGATGAATTACCTTCGTCGATTCCGTACTATTGTCCACAAAATCCCATTCGTCGCCGGGGTCATTCGGTTGGATAATTTGATTGGTATCTACCTGAGCACTGGTTGATCTCAATTGATAATAAACGAGGGTAAGAAAAAATATGAGAACGTTCCTCATCGTGAGTGACGACGATTGTGAACGGAGACAATGCAGTGTCCGATCTCTTCAACGAGGAACCGAGCTTATATAGACTTTTCTTTTTAAATTCAAACCTGCTATTGTATCCGATAAATAAATAACACGTGTATTATTGTGTCACGTGGGGAGGTGGTTTTTACGATAGCGAAAAGAAAAACATTGATAAGAAAAAAATCGCATCGAGAAAAGGGGGAGACCAATCGTCGAAGATAAAGCCAATTTTATTCGTGATGATAAAACGCCAATAACGATATTCGTCACGCGATACCTCTTCGATCGTTCGTAAGACGAGCCTGTACTGTCGAAATATAATTGATGTTTTTAAAATGACCGGAAATCGCGTTCATTTTCCGAACCACGAAAATTCATTTAAAAATGTAAATATCAATATATTTTTTTCAATTCCAGTATTATATTAATTAATAAAAAAATTTGAGATTTTTCAAGATCCTGACAAAATACTTTTGTATTTTTTTATCGCTGTGATTTTTTATTATTTTTCATCTGTCTATTATTTACAGTTAAATGCTAATTGTTTCATAATTATTTTACTCCGGGTTTAATGACGCGCCAATAAAGTCCAGAGATTTTTGCTCCACTAGATCTCTTGTATTTTATTAATTTTTTTTTTTTTGCTATTTTACATCGTGTCCGAACGGAGGCCTATTGAGCAATCAATTCGTGTATCGATGTCTGACAGACATCGATTCGTTTCACATATAAAACGGTTTTATTCGTGACATATGAGCTTTGTACAACGAATGTTCATTGCGATAAGAGTTTCTTCTCGCTATTACACATCGCCAGAGTCGTCGACATTTATTTTTTTATTTTTTTTAAAGGGACTGTATTTCTATCATTTTCAGATCGAACTGATACGTCTGTTTCGTTATTATTCGAAAATCAAAAAAGGAATTACCACAAAGAAAAATCAGTGCTTTGATTTTTAATATAAATATTTCTCAACTATTATCCTCAACAGAATTCAAATAAAATTTAACAACAATTTCATTATTCAATAAAAACATTATATCATTTATCACCGAAAGCCTTGATAATTGAAACATAATTTAACAAAAAAATTACATTATATATCCAAAAAAGCTTCGATCGTACAAACATAAAAAAAAAACCCAAACATTATTCACCGAAATAAATATTAAACAAAAAAAAAAAAAAAAAACAATCAGCCCTAATTAAATTCAAATATCCCAATTCCCTCAACAATTCGACTACCTTTAAATCGCACTCGATACGAAGTTCACCGTTTCGTCAAAAAATAATTCCCACCTTTACCTTCGCAGCTGTCTTCTCCCTTCACACCGTGTTTATAAAATTCATTTCCGATCTTAAGTTACGTGTCGAGATGTCCGGTGAAAACCGGTGTATCGTCACGAATTCAAAAACGAATTTTTATTCTGTCCCTTTGTATTGAAGACAGCGATCGAGATCGAGATCGAAAGAAAAAGAAACAGAGAGAAAGAGAGAGGGAGAAGGTACAAATCTCTATACTTTACCATCAGGCTCGTCTAAAAAAACTAGACGTTTGACGTATACGCATTTTTTCTCTCTCTCTCTCCCTCCCTATGTATATATGTATATATATATATCACCAAGCTATATTTATTGCTCTCTTTCGTTCACCGGTGTTGTGTCCCTCCGCAGGAAGTTAAACAAAAAGAATTCCCCCATCATTTATCCCCCCCCCCCCCTCCTCCTCTGGCACTCTCCGTGAATATTCTGAATCGATTAAATAATCGAACCCTGCCATCTCCTTTCCCTTTTCTCATCCCTTGTGTATACCTCTCAGACTCTTCCCATCCTCTCTCGCAAAAGCGTTATAATTCCTACGTTTTGATTTTATATATATATATATATATATATGTTTTTGAGGTCACGTGTGCATACACATACATCGCCACGTTCTTGTAGCTCTCAGCTAGGCTCGTTCGGTTTGAATGCTATTGGCGATACTACATACACGTGCATCCATACGAGTAAACATATTCCCTGTATTCAACGGGACTCCTTCTTTTCATATTCAAATGGTCCATTGACGCTTCAATGAATAATACTCAATGATAAATTTGTGGGCGTATTCAGGGATGGATGAAGCCCAACGCTGTTTCTCCGGGCCTCTGTCTCTTTCTATGTTTCAGACCTTGAAATTCAACGATCATCGCGCGAAACGTGATGTACGTTGGCTATATTTGAGTATACACGTATCAGGGATACGTGGACACCACGTGGGTATAATCGCGGATACGAGAAAAACGGGATCGAAAACGTTTTATATAGGAATCTGTAGAAACAAAAGGACCCCTTTTTTTTATGGTGTTATGTAACTGAATGTGTAAATAATTAGTGCAAATAAATAAAAATATTGACCGAACGGACGGGGATTTTAATTACGTGGATTTTACGAAGATTGAAGGATAGTCATTTGGTATTTTTAATAATTCATTGGTACGAAGAATTATTTACGCAGATGAGAATTTATATTAAAGAGATTTTAGTTATTTTAAAGAACATTTGTTTTTGCAAAAAGATTTATTGTGAATTAATCAATTTTTAATAAAATTAAGAATTGAAATGAAATATTGAAATCTAGTGGCGATTTACTTTGATTAATTTATGAATTTTATTTGATTATATATTTGTTTCATTTTAGGAATATAATTTAATTTAATTCAGGACTTTTATTTATCTCAGAACTTATTTTTTTTAACGTTATTTTATAACGTTTAAAGAAAAACGATTTCCTTTTAATTCCAGATAAATCCGGTACTGCAAAATTAAATACGTAATTGTTTCAAAATTATTAAATAAACATATTATCCAACTATCGTTAAACGGAATTTACAATTCCATCAATGTACTCATAAATAAATTTAAAAAACAATGTATCAGTGATACGTCAATTTGAAAAGAAATGAATTCGTAATTTGTCGAGATTGATAAATACCTGTAATAATCAAGAAATCGTCGAGGGGAGATAGCTTCGAATAAATAGAAATCTAAGACGAGACGAAAGAGGTAGAAAGATCGGTGGGGTGATTGAACGGTTGGAAGGAGTCTAGTGATTTCGAGACGGGGTTTCTGAAATAGGATTGTCCGCACCATCGGCTAGGAATCCCATCAAGTATCGTCCTTAGGAGTATGAGCGTGTGTGTACGTGCGAGGACGATATAACGCGACGTCGAGGAAGGACACCAAGAATGGTTGGAAGACCCCGGGTATAGTGTATGGGGAGAAAGCGGAGTCGGCTGGAGCGCCATCAGCCGAGCTAGTTAACGGAGTTTATAATAAGGATCTCCGGTGTACAACACGCCTGACGGGCCTATCTATTTATTGGGTGAAAATGTCTTCGGTTCAAATCCCCGTGAAATACCGAGGATCGTGGAGACGATGAGTCGTATGGAACGAGTATTTATCTCTATGTGTATGTTGGTGTGATTGTGTTTCATACTGGCTTCCTTATTCCTGCACGATCGGGCATTGTTTGCCCCCCCCCCCCCCCCACTGTTTTCCCGATGAGTACCACGTCAACCGTTAAAAATCGACTCTGCGTCATCCGATCCGATTATCGAATCTTTCCTCTGGGGATGAAAAGCTCCTTTTTCCCCTTGAACTTCAAGAATTGAGCTCCTTCATTTTAGCCTGTGGATGTTTTACCAAGCCTGTTGAATGAAAAGTACGAGTTACCGGTGGTGTGTCTATTATGAAGGTCTTTTATGGAATTCCAAGGTGATGTACCACGCCCAATTAGAAATAGTCGAATATATGATTACTGTTACTACAGTTTGGTTTGGGTTTCATTGGGTTGGACTCGCTTGGATTCTTTCGTCCGGGTTTCGATGAGCTCTTTTGTTCTGAGGTCGTTTTGCCTCGTTTGGTTCAGATTTGTTTGTTAGGGTTTGATTGTTTTGGATTTGTTTTTTAAGGATTCGTTTGTTTTGGATTCGTTTGTGGGAGCTTGTTTGTTTTGGGTTCGTTTTTTATGGAGTTGTTTGTTTTGGATTCTTTTCTTCAGGATTTGTTTGTTTTGGGTTCGTTTTTCTCTGATTTGTTTGTTTCGGGTTCATTTTTTACGGATTTGTTTGTTTTGGGTTCTTTTCTTAAGGATTTATTTGTTTTGGGTTCGTTTTTTACGGATTTGTCTGTTTTGGATTTGTTTGTGGGAGCTTGTTTGTTTTGGGTTCGTTTTTTACGGATTTGTTTGTATTGGATTCGTTTGTAGGAGCTTGTTTGTTTTGGTTTCATTTTTCAAAGATTTATTTCTTTTGGATTCGTTTGTCGTGGAATGTTTGTTTCGGGTCCGTTAGTTTAGATATTTTCCTTTGGATTCGTATGATGAGTTAGCTCGTTCAGTTTTCTTTGAATTTGTTTTATTTAAAGTTTCTTAAAGTTTCATAAATGTTCATGGACTAATGGACAGGACGTTCAAGGACTTTTTCTGAAGTTTCATTGCCACGATACAAAACGATACAAATATCTCAAAAGCAGCACATAATTTTCGAACGAAAAAAAAAAAAAACAAAAAAACAAAAAAAGAAACAGCACTCGATGCGCCAGCCGGTAGCTGGAGCATAAAGAGGCCCAAGTGACTCGTAAGAAAGATCGCTCCGAAGAGCCCTCGATCCATTAGAGGAGCACCACTCTCCGAGTTCGATTATATCCTCAACGTCATCGTTAAACGACGATGATTGTCGTGTTATCGACCGGCGTATTACACGGTAGCGAGGACACGTGGGAGAAACGTAGGCCTTCGACCGATCTTCCGAGTGGATGAATTTCGTGGCTTCGAAACCCGGCGCCTGAGAAAATTACAGTGATTGTCGAAGATCGCCTGGAGCCCAGGGGAGGAGGGAGGGAGGACTCGGAAGAGGAATTTGCTTTTTCTTCCCCCTTCCCCTCCTCTTTCTTTGATATACATACCCACATGCGTGTCCTGAAGGTTCGAAGCCTGCAAGTCACCGTTTCTTCGTGGTCATTTTTTTTTGTCGCGTCCATCGGAGACTTCGAGAAGAGTCGACAAAATATTCGTTGACGCCATTTCTAAACTACCACATCGCGAGCCTCGGCCCTTAATGGCTCTTATTTCAGGGTCGAATCTCTAGACGAAACGCCTCCTCTCGTTTCGTCTCGTCATCATCCCTTTTTCGTTTTCCTTCAACGTTCGTATTATTCTTTATTTATTTATTTATTTTTTTTTTATTTTTTAATTGTTGTTGTTTTTTTTCATGAAAATCTTTGGGAACCAAAGCTTTCCGCGGTGAAACTGCGCCGTCGCGGAGTCTCGCGATCCTCTCCTCCTTTTTTCGCAATTTTTCATACACACACACATACACGTGTGTGAAAAAAACCCTCGACTCGTAGCGCGTTACAAGTGCGCGTTTGGGTTCAGTACACGAGGGAAATTTTATCACGAGTGATGTAATTTTCAAAGCTTTTGAAACAATAAAAATGTTTTTGGTTTGAGAGTCACGGAGAGGGGGAATTGATTGATTGACTCATCATGCCTCAGTATTTATTTATTATCAGACAACGTTCGTACATTTTGTGTAATATTATTTAACTTTTAAATACATCATTTTTAATTCAGTACTTTCTAATTTAACAGGGCTCAAATAAATAAAAATGAAAATAAAAACGTAAATGTAATATTAAAAAATGTAATTTATTTATGAAATGAAAAAGCAGGAATAATTCAATTAAAAAAATGTAATAATAAATGAAATAATTAAATATAAAAAAAGAAAAAAGTAATAATGGAATATAATAAATAAAAATGTAATAATGGAATATAAAAAATAAAAATGTAATAATGAAAAATGCTGAGCAAGAGTGAGATGGAGGAAGAGAACGAGAGAGAGAGAGAACGACTGAAGGTGCATCCACCTGGAAATTAAAAATGTCGCACAATGAGTACTCGTCATAGCGGAGGTCGCGTTTACCGGAATGCAGTCGGGCACGCAATACTCTATCGTCGACGTCGTTGTCGTCGGGTTTACTCAGTACGCCCACCCATCACCCAACGCGGTGCTCCTTCACCTGCTCCCGAGCACTCTTAGACTCCCCCCCCCTCCGGTTCCCTCTGCTCCTTCCCTCATTCTGTTTTCCTCAGTCTCGCCGCGATGTTTGCCGCGAGCTTTCAACCGAGATTTAACGATTGCGCGAAAGCAATTATATATTTTTTTTTCTCCTTTGCTGTTGAAGCGTTTTGCAGACTATCCGAGCTGGAGGAGGCACCAAACCAAATCCAAAATTTCCGTTCATCACTTGAAGTCATTATTTTCTCTCTCCTTCTCTCTCTCTCTCTCTCTTTCTAACATTTAACATTATTGAACTAACAAATTGACTAACATCTTGAACATTATTGTTTTTTTTTTGCTTTTTGTTTTTAGCGTTTTTTAATTTATATTGTATATTTAATTTATATAGCGTTTTTTTTATTTATATTGCATTTTTTAAAATTAATATCGTGTCTTTTTATTCATTTAGCGTTTTTCGTATTTTTCGTTATATTATTTTCGTTATTATTTTATAAAATTTGTATATTTTATTTGTAATTCCCAAATTGCCTGGAAGTTTTCAACTAAGGCGTAATAAAATCTATCATCATCATCATCATCTTCTCTCCCTTTTGGCAACCTTGACTAACGACGTTTCGAAAGTGTCGAGACGCTTTCACTTGGCGAGTGGTAATCGATGATAAAAGTAGCCGTCGAGGTCCATCAGAAGCTAAAAAGGTGATGGTGACCGTGTCCGTCACAGACCACAGGTTTCGTTACCATTAACGAGGGTGACTTTCGCAAACGCCTCCAGAGCGATTCTCGTTACAGGTAGATAAACGTTCTCCTGCGCTCCTTTTTTTTCATCTTTTTTAAAGGTTTACTGCACAACAGATGTATCAACAATCCTCGATACTGACGTTCATTCACTTGACGTTCATTGACGTAACACTTGTTTCATTCGGTCACCGTTCTTCGCTCCAATGATGGTAGCGAAAAAAATATTGTATCGGGTCAACGGGGATAAATACGATTTTTATAAATTTTTATATTCGATTTTTAATAACTCTTTGGAAATTAAGAAATTAAATTTACGTCTGTTATTAAGCTCTCATTCAAAAGTTTTTAAATTCTAGATTAAAGATCATGTAACATTACTACGTCATCGGTATATTAATTAAAGAATTCAATTATATAATCAAATATTGTTCAGAATAATTAATTACTGAATTAAATATCATAACTCATTGTTACACATGCCCTGATAAATGCACGATCATAATAATCGTATCACTGCTACTAACAATATAAATAGTTTAAATTCTGTGCTAGTGACAACTAAAAAACAAAAAAAAATACAAATTTTTAGTTTTTAGTTAATTTTGGAGCGATCAAGAAATTACCTCCAAAAAAAAGAACGTTTTTTATTCAATAATAGCAGAAATTCTATTTATTTAATAATCAAGATTTTCAGATATTCCTAATAATTAAATAACTAAATCGTCATACGTCAGAGCTTGAAGTAATACGCCTGTAAAAACGACAGTATCGATTTAAAAAAAAACCCAAAAACCAAGATCTTGCGTTTTGTAGCTTTAACCCCAATCTTGGCTTACATAACCCTACATTATTCCCCAAGAAGCATCGATTTTTAGAGGGTTGCTTATTTGTGGTTGGTCCAAACCTGTGCCGCTAAGAATTACCGTTGGCCTGGTGAAGAGTATAATGAAGACTACACGATCACTTTAGAAAAGAGTCCACGCAGTAGAACCTTTTTTTTTGACAGCCCAGCTGTTCGATAACGAACCTTTGGTTTCTTTCCCTTAGGAAACTACCATCGGTGAAGACACTAGGGAGAAAAGTAGGCACAAGCGAGCATTGGCTCATGAAGCCTGAGATATTTCGTTTTTGATGCGTGCTGTGTGAGCTCATGTCTGTTTGAAAGGATCCCTGTGGAGTCGTATCCTTGGTGCCTGGTTTTTTGCCTCCACCCCCCTCTTCGTCGTACTCTCACCCGAGTGCACGTTTTACGAACTTGGCTTTTCTCGTCGAAAAAGAAAAAAAAAGGAATCGAGATCCGTAGCTCTTTGATGGGTTTGGGTTTGTTTGGGTTCGTATGGGTATAAAAGTGGATAGTATTGGATGTGGGCTTGGAATATTCGATCCACTCACGGTTGGCAAAGACTTAACACATCTGTAACTGGAATTTTATCCGAGTATAAAATTGTAAAGGTTGGTAACAGCCTTTATGTAGATATACGTTTGTTGGTCGATCGTAAAACGGACGTTTGTAGGTAGTGACGGTGGTGAAATGGAAGAAGGGAGACTGAGGGTAATTCGTGTGGTTGGAAGGGCACCCAAGGTGAAAAAAAAGAACGAGTCCATCCCCGGTTAGCTGCCAGGAATCGAAAGCCCTAATATCATATACCCAGCGACAAGACAGCCAAGTATTTACACGTAGGTATCTCCGCAGACGTTACCATTGGAGCATTCGTATGAGTCGGCTCGCATGTTTGCCTCTCTCCACTCGTTCGTACGTAACCCCCTCGGTTTTCCGTAGGAGTTTGATTCTAGATGTGCACCTGCGCAGCGTTCAAAAGGATTCGTTTGGTAGAAGGCTAATATTTAAATTCGAACGGTTAACCCTGGGAGGAACTTCCTGCGTCGCAGATCGTTGGGCCCTACCGACTAGACAGCCTCCTCTTTCCTTTCATTCGGTATTCAAACGGAGCGATCCTTGTAGATTGGAAGAACCATCATTGGTGGTACTGTACTGGCTGAATCAATCCTAGAGTCCCTTCCTGAACGATATCGTCACGATTCGGTCACTATTCATCAGGGTTTCGCTTTGACTAGAGAGAAAAAGAAATCTCCGGCTGAAAGGGCTCATCGTTGGTAACCACCAACTCAGACCGGACAGTTTTTTTCCAAAGATGACGTTGGATCGTTCAACTATAGGCGGTCCAAGGTCTTCTCGTAAGATTACCAGCTATTCAATTTTGGGATCTGGTCCCTTTGATGAGCAAGAGCTACAGTGATAGAACCTTGGAGTTCTCGTTTCCCAGTGAATTCCTCTGATACACCAGAGGAGGAACAAGAACAATGTTCTAGGAGAGTTGACGATACGGTTCCTGTTTGTACATATCCGGCAATGAGAGACGAAGCTACTGTCGGAACGACGAAGACTCGTGCAGGGTACCGGAGAATGGCCGAATCTCCAGTGAATGTGCGCTCATGCTGCTGATGCAGTAAGACTTGCGTGGTCGATGAGGGTATAAGAGAAAGGGAGATGGGAGGCACCAGGGTACTTTGATGCCTGGTACCCGCGGCGCAAACGGAACGAATTAGGCTAAGCAATCGGAACGGTACGTGAAATTGTCCAAACTCCAGCGAAATCCCTTGAAGGTGCATATCCCTTCCTCGCTCCTTATACACCGCTTCTATTTCAACCCCCAACTCCAACTCTCTCTGTCTCTCTGTCTTTCCGAAGACCGTGTCCTTATCCTCCACCTCCTTTTGGCAAGATGAAACGCCTTGCTCATCGCCAGGGACAAGACAGAAGGTATGCGTCGCCGGACTGGTCCGGGAAGGATGACGTGGATACTGAGGGTACTGCTCTTCACTGATGGTGGATAGAGGAGTAGAATGGCCGTAGGGCGAGAAAGCGTTACAGCAGAGATCGCCTTCTCTCATTCTCTTCCTCGACGCTTCCGTTCCTACTCTTAGTATCTTACTGAGGAACCTCCAAGACTCTCTGGTGTCTCGTGGTACTACGACATGTACTTGCCCTAAAAGACATCGCGGCTGAGAGAGCGAGGAAGAGAGAGAGAGAACGGTTGGAGGAACGGGTATT
Organism: Ophioninae sp. A BG-2022a; assembly: GCA_030523105.1. Taxonomy (NCBI): domain Eukaryota; kingdom Metazoa; phylum Arthropoda; class Insecta; order Hymenoptera; family Ichneumonidae; species Ophioninae sp. A BG-2022a. Next base: position 28,080 of record JAPYZI010001361.1, read on the forward strand.
TGTGTAATATTCCGTTTGTCTTGCCTTCGGAGCATCCGCTAATGTACACAACACTACGGCGAACATGCGGGGATGGGTTTTCGTTGGTGCTGCGGAAAGGGTGGTGAAGATGGCCCCGACAAACCCTACTCGTGGAACAACGTCTATGACGGGAGTGAGCTACAACCAGCCGCACGTAGAGCCACTACTAGGATTGTTATTGTACAATTTGCTAAGACCAAGGGGGCGCGAGTCGCTGCGCACGCTGCTTTTCAGTGTTGGAACCACCTTTGGACATCAACCGTGGGGTAGCGCATAGAGGAATGAAGAAAGGGAGGGAGAGTGACGAGAGATTACACGAATAAGTCTAGAGGAGCGAGCTGGAAGATGTGTCGTCTTCCTCCTTGCTTGCTGGTACCCTTTCACTTCCTTCGGTTTGTCCTTATCACCGACACACCAGCGTATCTACTCATCACCAATTCCGATCCAACGTTCATCCACGGTGGAACATCTATTGCTCTGGATCATCACCGATCCTCAAGCTGGAACTTCTAACGGCACTTGCGGATCTTCCTCCAGAGTTCTTTTCGGGTTACAATCCAGTATCCATTTCCGCACCAACAGCAACGACCAAGTTTATTCGCCATCGATGTTGCGACCAACGAGACGTCCTCGTTCCTTCCCAGGATCATTCCGCGAGGGTGGCCCAAGACGAGGGTCTAAAGTTTTGCCTGTTGACCGAGATCAAAGCGAAGGCTCGCTCGTATAGAACGCTCCGGCATACGGTTACTAGATATCCACTTCGCGTTGATGTCTAGCTGGGGCCGTTGTGGCTCCAGAAGCAACTGCTGTTCTCGGTGTCTTCACTTACGACTGAGAATTCCGCCTTTGCCGTCTAACGCAATAACGAAGGCGTTCGTTAACCGGTGATGTCGTCCTTGCTTGGTCTTCGAGGAGAGCGTGCGGATACAAATTTCCTTCGGGCGGTTTCTCCAACTCGCGATGTGTAATTGTCGATGAGCTTCGCCTAGCAGTCAATCAAAGGGACATTGTTGATACCTAGTGATCATCCTAAAAGTAGGAAAGTCTCCAACGATGACCCCATCGAGACTCCCTTGATTCGTCATGAACGTGGTCATCAAGCAGGCAAAGCAGAATTTTTTCACAACCTTCAACGACATCTATGTAGAATCCCTTTGAATGGTTCTTCCTAGGTGTTTTCATGCTCAGAACTAGCCACCCCCTTTTCGTCAGCTATCCAGCCAATGGAACCGGATGTGCTGATTCGGGGTCTTTTCTAACGCCTGGTTCCAGTGCCTGTAAGACTTTCATGCGAGTGCACATACGCAGTGAACGAAATATCTCAGAGGAATCCCCAGTAACATTGGCCAAGATGAAGACTCCATTGATGAGACGGAGAGGTGGATAGACGAGAAGACGAACGCCGGGCGTCTCTAGTCGTTGCTACCAAAGTGGCTGTTCTTGAACAAATAAAACAGCACTTAGCGCCAGTACTTACCATCTCTCTGCGACAACACAGACAATGGGAATATGACATCTGCTCATACAATCCTCTATACGCTTCCCAACAATCTCTCTCTCCTTCTCTCTCTCTCTCTCTTTCTCCAGTTGGCGGTTCCCCGGTCTTCGAATTAGCTCTCAGCTTCGAATTCCTCACCCAAAGACGTGCCGGAACGTCTTTCACCTTTCTCTCTAACCCCCCTCCACTCGTTCTCTATCTCTTTCTCTCTTGAGCAGCGTGACAGAGCCAACCCAATGTTAGAGAAATCCTGAGAATACTCGTATGCAAATTCGAATACGCGCACTCGATGTTTCTGGAAAACGAAAGGACTAAGGAAATAAGGTGCGCATCAGCGCAGCCTGGGTTGGCGCAAGCGATATCATCCATAAAGACGACACGTGTCAAAGTTGACAGAGACGGATTTCCCGCGAGCACCGAACTGCCGCTTTAGCCGAGAAAATAGGTGGAGTAATTCGAGGGTAAATGGCAATAGAGCAGAGATGATCGAACGAAATATTACCAACTTCCACTGGAGACAGGATTTTTTTGACGCCGGTTGAACGCCACCATCAGCATCATCACAGTTTTTCAGAATTTGCATCAAAGAATCGATCAGACATTGAGTAATTAGCAGTTAATCAGGAAGAGATTAAAATGACCACCCAAGTATTTAGGGTTTTTAAATGAGGCTAACGTTGGACGCAATTTTATTAATAATGAACATACGATTAAAAATATAAATATTTCGGTTTACTTGATGAACTTGCCAATTGTGTACGATCTGGAGAAAACGTTGGAGAAAATCGTCATCTCCAATGACCAAAGTGCCTCTAATGTGATCCGGACAACCCTGATCGAAAATCAAAACGTTATCCTAAATATGTACCAAGGAACATCGCGAAATCGAAGGCCCGTTGAAAATAAGAGTGAGGAGTAAACTGACGAGGAAGAAAAAAGTGGTGAACGAAATGGAAACGAAGAGGAAGGATGTTGGATGATCGCCGAGGGCGGACGTATCATCCTGGTGTTGTACACAAGTGGCCGGGCCACATCTAATACACCGATATGCCCGTTGGCCGTGTGATGTATAAAATGAAACGAAACATGTATAGGAACACACGTATATTTGCGCGTAAGGCGATATGAAATGCACGAGTTCGGACGTTTTGGCATCCTGACAAGCAGACAATCAACTCATCGAGGCGTGTGGATGCATTTTTATTATATATTATAGACTGCCCGGATTCTCTTTCCTTCTTCTTTCATATCGTACGTCACTCACCGTGTCAGTCGTTAACGTACCATCGCGAACGTATTTTACGTACCGGGTGATCGAGCTCCGAATGGTCCATTCGATCATCCATTTCGGGGCGTGGAAATCTCGAACTCACCAATGACCAATTGGGTTTGGGTCTTTCCTAGGGACGAATCGATTCTCGAACGCTTTTGATCTGCCAAAAGACCTAATGGAAGCTGTTTTATAAAGCTGATCTCTCGTTTCACCGTTTGGTAGGAAATCCAATCAGGAAATCCAAAACTGGAAGATATCTTGATGGCTGATGAGGTCACCCGTTAGAAGTTTTGAATAGTAGTATCAGCTGCATCTCCTTATATCAGCCGTACACATAATTACCATCTGATAGAGTCCGTTGTCCGTAGGGGAGGCTTATACTTTAGTTCTTGCTCGTGTTGCAGTCCCGTCAAACTTTGCTATATCCCCCGCGTTTATACACACAGTACGTAGCGGTAGGACGGACCTCCAGACCCCTCGATCTCCCTTTCAGTTTTCTCCCAAGTATGTGTACGTTGATCGTGAATACGTCGGTATTAAAAGGCCATGGGGCCTCCGGCGTGTGCTCCGTTGAGGCCCCTCGACCCCTCTCCATCGGCTGACCAATCACCGGCCCATGGCCGAGGCGATCCGCTCCGCCGACCGGATAATACTCAAAAAAACAACTGGAAAAAGATTGAAACCGCACCGACGCTTAGAAGAGCCAGGGGGGGTATCAACGTGTTCGGATGAACATCGACCTACGAATTACCGGGACTGCCCCTCCCGTCTCGATGGCTGATCGGTAAAAATTCGATTCGCCATCATCGTCGAACCATTTCTGTTCCCTCGTCATTCGACTCACTGAAAACCTCGTCTCGATGTTCATGAACGCTCATTTTCAATCGTCGTTTAATTATGGATCGAATAAATTATTGGTGAGGAATAATTATTAATCGATTAAAAGGACTCTGATCTAGATATTGTATAGCACAATTTCACGCAACGATATGGATTTCTGAAAAGATAAAAGCTTTTACTCCTGGACCAAAAGACCTGGTTGGAAATCTTTTAGGCTTTGGAAATACTTTTTTTTATCGAACAATTTTTAGCGGTAGAAAAAGAACGCCAAGTTATTAAAAAATACCACTCCGAAAAAAGATTATTTTATTTTTTTTTTACGTCAATTTATTTTTCATTTTTATTTGATGAACTGTTTTGTACTTTTTGCGTTGATCAAATGTACAAAATCAAAGTGGAATCACTTTTTTAAAACTAGCCAAGCTACATTATTGCAAATTTCGTTATCATATGAACAACAATGACTGTTTCATGGAACGTGCCATCAACGAAATACCCTGTAACTGTTTCATGAACGTTTCCTAGATCGTTTCATCAACTAAATACCCCAGAATTTTTCATGAGCGTTTATGCACACAATACATAACGGAATTTTATAAATAAAATTCCCTAGGGCTGTTTCATAAACTTGAAATGAAACGATTCATCAACGAAATATCCTACAACGGTTTCATAAACGTTTCCTAGAATGTTTCATCAACTAAATACCCCAGAAATTTGTAATTAGCGTTTCATAAATAAAATTCCCTAAGGCTGTTTCATAAACGAAAAATAAAACGGTTCATCAATGAAATACCCTAGAACACTTTACATAACCGTTTTATAAAAAGTTTCATTAACGAAATGATGATTTTCTGTTGTTGATCCTTTTGCGAATGCTCGGTTCTTCCAAGGCTCATCAAGAACTCGTAACTTTAAATGAAAGCATGACTTTCGACGTCACTAAAATAAATAGCCCTTTCGATCACAGGCTGAACGATCGTTACGCATCACTACTATGAGAATCTCCCGGAGTTGTTTCATGGAAGACCTGTACCTTCGAAACGTTCTTCTTCCTGGTGGTTCTCTTCTCATTGTACCTGGTTCACTCCCACTTGAAGAACGCACGCTTTTTCATCTTCCTCGTTCACTATACGGGAACACCTCCCACAGCCCAAAGGGCCTACATAACCTAATGGGCCAGGGTTTCCAAGCCTGGAGTTGCGCGTATAATTATCGTGGCTGCAGTTAAAGTGTTTCTTGCACCAAGACCGAGGAATTTCAGTAGATTTTTCTTTTTTTTTCTCCGCGCCCCGAAACGAAACGAGTCGAATATTCGAATAGCTTTGGTTACGAAAGTTGAGTTATAACCCAATAGTAAAAAATCATCGAAGGGGATTTGAAAAAAAATCTCGAAATTCAGCTATTTTCTGAATTTTCGAAATCCAAGTATTTTCTGTCTTATTCGGTCTTCATCTTTTTATTGTCCTCGGATTCATTGTCACTTGTAAAGATGCGCACGACTGAGCAATTCTCGAATATTCCCAGGACCTCTCGTCCCGTTTCCTCGTCATTGACGGATCACGCTCGCTTCTTTAAACGGCACTCTTGTTCTCTTCGGTATGAACATTTTGTGACGAAACTTTTTCAACGACGAATTTCTGTTTCTTTTTTTTTTTTCTCTTTTTCTTTTTTCTTCCTCCCACGTTTCGCCCTAGTTTCTTCCCCTTTTGGGGTTAGGGAACCGAACCCGTTTCTTTTCACCACCCCTCTTCATGTTTTTTTTTTTTTTC
>JAPYZI010001362.1:0-35577 GCA_030523105.1 Ophioninae sp. A BG-2022a
CCCCTGAACACGAATCTACCATTCATTTCCCCAAAAACCCAAAATTTCTATGAAAAAATCGTAAAAAACATCTTAAAACACGTTTTTCTTTGCTTCGTTTCATGCTTTCGACAAAAATTCTATGATTTTCGTAATCAGCATAAAATTTCCGATCAAATAGACCATTTTAAGAGTTCAAAAATGAAAAAACAAACGAAAAAAAAAACGTCAGAAAAATAGTCTACAAAAGGTTTGTCGCATTTTCCCAGTCTAATTTTCGACTTTCGGCAAAAACTCGTGCAGATTCGTAATGAGCAGAAAATTTCCGATCAAATGCACCCCCTTAATACTTAAAAAACGGAAAAAAAAAATGTTTTCGTCCTCCCGGGCCACATTCCCGGAATCTCAAAAATCACGATATTTCAAAAGGTCGTCGGATGACCTTCTCACAGGCTATGGGGATTCAATGGGTGGGAATATAAATATAAAGAATAATAATCAATAAAAATAATACGAACATTAACTAACAAACAATCAAATAATTCAAATAATTTAAACATTTAATAGTAGGATAATAAATATAATTAAAAAATTAGATACTAAAAATGATAAATAATTAAAATAGTAACTAATAAATAACAAAAAATAATAAAAAACATAAATAATGCAAATAAAAAATTGAAAATGAAAAAAAAACAGCATTGAACGAAGAGAAACAAGAATCGTTGAATTCCAACGATGGAATGTTACGGTAGCTCGGAATTCGGGAGTTTCCCTCGACGATCATCCGGACTTTGGTCCCTTGTTCCGGAAATTGCGAAACTTAAGCTCGAGTCGGGCGCAAAAAGAGCAAAAGAAATAGTTCGTAAAACATTGGGTAGGTACGTCGAGGATGCACCAAAGATCCATTGGGTCGAATCATCGGGGGTACTTTGACACGAAGTATTGTACTTTGGTGAAAGTACGTATATAGATAGGGAGGGAGGATGGTTGGGGTAACCCTAAACTGAGCTGTAAATTACGGTCGAAACGAGCCACCTGCTGAGCTCTCGTCTTCCACTCGCTGGGAGGGACTCTAGGACGTATCAGTACGTGAGGAAGCACCGAGCTGAGGGCGCTATATACGGATAAAATCCTTCTACTTCCCTACTCGCAAGGCTCTGGCAAATTGAAGGGGAATCGTCTCGGTCTCGCGGAATCGAGACCCCGAACGTGACGGGACGACGAACGTCCAAACCTTTACTCCAAAGGTCCCTCCTATCCCCCAGATCTCTCTCTCTCACCTTTTTTTTTATTATTATTCAACGTCTCTTTTTTCCCCCATCGTCTCTTTTTTCGCCCCTTTTGCCATGTATAGCGAAACTGTTATTTTCCGAAAAGTAATCGCACTCGTTTTTCCACTCTCGGATTCGAATAAATCGTACCCCCAAACACGAGCAAACGGAAACGTATTCTTTACCTCAACACTCACGGCGAAAGTGACAAATTCGGTATCGTTCGAATTTTGACTCGTGAAAATTTGATCGCTTCTATTCATGCCCGATCAATCGCGGGCGAATGCCTTTTTTTATTATTTTTTTTTTCGATCATTTTTCGCAGCTATTACTCAAAGTTGTTCGACGAAATTTTCGTTTTTTTTACAAATGAAAAGTTGCTGCGGGAAATGAACGAAACAATTTTGAAATTTTTAATGGGTTTTAAAAACTAAGCGTTAGAGGAAAGATTTGATGTGTTGGTTCTTTATTTTTGTTTTTTTTTAATTCATTTTTACTCTGTTTTTTTTAATCTTCCTTTCACATTTTATTATTGAATCTGTTTTATTTGTTGCAAACTGTTAACTATTAAATGTATCATTTAAATACACACAATATCCATTTTTTCCATTAAATATAATAAATAAATGTATAAACTTGATGTATATTTAAATGTAGAATATCTAATAATATATATAATAATAATTATTAAATATTTTTAATTCGTTTAATTTTTATATCCATCATAACTGTCCGGAAATGAATAAAAAATATTGTTTATCATATCTATATCAAACAAACAGACAGACAAAAAAAAACGACTTAACAAAAACAAAGTAAAAACAAGAAAATATTGTTGTTTAAGCAATATAATTGAAAATAAACAAAAAAATTGGTATTTTGGTTTTATAAGGTCGCAAAATTATGTTAACACGATACGGAGACGATTTTTCATTCTTACTATTTTGGGATCTAATAATTGAACGAAAAAGATTAAGGAAGGTCATCGAAGGAGGTTTATAGTTCGGTTTGGGCAGGAGAGGGAAGGTGGTCGAACAACGGCTGAAGTTCCACCCTGTCTCTTTGGTGAGAGTCTCCGGATGCGCGCCGTACATAACTCTCGAGGGCTTCGCCTTATTGGATGATACCGTAGAGCTGTACCCTAATTGTAAAATCTATTTAAGCTCCTGTGGCTAACTCTTGACTACGCCGGACGCCTCGTGTGTCGTACGCTCCTCCCCGTACCACGTACACCTGAAATATGATATCGAAAGAAACGTCGATTAAGGTTTCAACGAGAAACCTAAACAAACCCGATCGGTCTTCAACCGCGACGTTTCAATTTTCACGAGTATTCAATAACAAAATTGAAGGAAAAATTGAGATATATCCCGAAAAGTATTAAATTGCAATGAAAAAGAAATTAAATAAAATTTGAAAGTATTCAATTTCCATGAAAAAAGACAAATTAATTATTCAATAAAATCTCATCCACAAATCTCACTCAGTTTCATTAAAAAATAAAAGAAAAATTAATTATTCAATAAAATCTCATCTGACAATACAATTTAACTTAATTAAAAATAAAGAAAAAAATGATTATCAAATAAAATCTCATCTGCGGTGGCAGATGCATCGAAGTCGACTAGATCCTAAAGTACAATAGATTCTCGAAAAAAATCACGGCAACGTCGGGAACATCTCAAATAATTTGGGAATCATAAATTTTCATTCCGAAGTTCTGGGAACCTAAAAATCAGTAAAAGTGGTTTTAATAAACAACCATCAAGGAAATAAGACGAAATTGTAGTTCGAATAAAATAGACATCGATCGTACATCAAACGCTAATTCTCTATCTGTACAAAACCGTTCCAGTTTTCGTTCCTCGACCTCTCGAGGTTGAACGATTCGATCTCTGATCGCCGTTTTGAAAAAGTGGATACTTTGTTTAACTTTTCACGGTTATGAAATCAATACGGGGCTATTAAAATTTCCTCGAAACTCTGCCATCCGAAATAACCATCAATATTCCAAAATTATTCCTTCCATCCAATTTCCGATACGAATAAAATTTTTTAAAAAGTCGAAAAAAATCGTTGCCTTCCAACGCTGAAAACTCAATTCCCTCGTCTCGTCTACTCTTTCTGTTGGCGTCTCTTCCATACCGGAAATCTTAAAAGTTTCCGAGCAACAATGCCTCCCTTCGAAACAATGTTTGGCAAAAGTGAAACGATGAGAGTCCTTCAACGATTTCAGGCTAACGGTTTTGGATAGAACGAGAAAGTCGTACGTTTAACGCACGAGTTAATAGGGACCGAAGATGAGGTCGTTGAGGAAAACTCTTTGAGTCACGATCCGTACAATATACGGCTTTCCCGTGTTTGAAACCACGAGCTATGTGTACGCATCCGTTTTATTACCCGGTGAAAGACAAGCCACCTCGTCAAACACCGACGTACTTTTCCTCATAGTCAAGGACAAGGACATATTGTGTCAGATGAGCTCCTACGTATATTCTCTCGCTCCTCCGTGACACGAGAAACGCTTGTACCACGCCAAAACTCTTCCTATTACTTTGAGCTTCGAAGAGAGTCTTAAAGCAACAAAGTTATTGTTGCACCGCACGGAAAATCGTCGAGACGCTCTTTGGGGGGTGGGAAAAGGAGATGGATGCTTCGTTGACATTCAAAGACATTCCGAAACGTTGAAAACTACGTTCAAACAGCTTTCCAACAATTTAGCGAAAAATAAAACGGATGAGGGAAGAAAAGGGATTATGAAAAATGTGGCAAGAAAGAAGAGCTAGGGGGAAAAAGCAACACCGCATAAAAACGTGCTTTGGAAGTTTAGAGCTTCGGAAAACTCCATTTTGAAGTAAATCCTCGAAGGATTTCCGAGTTGGATAGCCCATTTTCCAACAGCGATGAAAAAAAAGAATCACGTATTTAATTTTCCATGAATCTCTCCGGGGCTTGGAATATTCAATCAAACAGAATTTACGGGTTGAGTTACCGGATGACGCTTGCCTAGTAATTATTCAACGTGTCCCTGAATAACGGGTAAATCCGGGTACGTCGTGGAACCCTTTGCTACTCGTGAACTTTGCTTTGATGGGATATACGAAATTACCGGCTCGACGATGATATTGCAAACTTCGGTGGTGAAAAGAATACGAATCGAGATATTAACTGTTTCTCCGAGTCACTTGAATCCGGTTGTACGCTTCATTGGACGTTGAGAAAGATACAGTCGATCCGGACAACCTAGTTTCAGCTCAAGGGTTGGTCGATTACTAACGCTGATTTTTCATCGATGAAAATTCATTTTTCCTATATTAATCGTATAAATCGTGTCGTAATTTTTTTGCTTTGCAAATATTTCATTTATCGTCTAATATTTAATGGATATTATGAATTATTATTATTTACAAATTACATTAATGTTTGGTTTCTTATTCATAAGTAATATTTATAAATCATATTTAGCTTATTATTTATAAATAATTAGCGATAAAATTGAATATATATTGAATCTTCGATTGATAAATGATTAATTAATTATTTATATAAATCTTTCAATTTTTTGTAAATTTATTAACAAACGCGTTAATAGCCTAATTAATCAATCGATTTTAAATTTTGAGGAGATGGTATTGTCAGAATTGTTCAAGAATTTTGACAATTTATTAATATCCATCAAAACGACACCAAAAAACTACAGAAAACCAACCCAATACGATCAGAAATGTTTTTTTTCCCGTTTTTTAACAAAAGAGCATAATAAAAGAGGAAAAAAAAGGCAAAATGAGATCATTCGTTGAACTATGAAAAAAAAAAAGGTTTTATCCGCGGTCTTGATATTTTTCTCGTTACGATAAAAGCTTGTTCGATCTAGTCATCTCCAACAATGAGAATCTCATCGGAAAGCTTCTCCTTCGGGATATGCGATGTCCCGATGATCGTGTTCGCGACATTCACCCTGTCGGAAATTCAATAACCCCGGAGCTTCTCCCCCAATCCCAATTTCAAATTAATTGAAACGTAATGAGACAATCGTACGAGATTTCCAACCTCGATGTCAACGTCACTCCGATTCCCGATCTGCGACGAAGGTCGACGCGAAATGTTGGCTCTCGTTTGTTACGTCACTTTGCTCCTCCCTTCTCGAAAAAATATTCATTTTTCAATTATTTTCGAATTTCCCAACGCGTACGCACGCGCGCACAAAAATTAAAATTCCATCACGCAATGAGGTTAACTGTACTCCGGATTCAGTTTTAACCAAACTTTTTTTAATGATATCTATTCCCATGTGATAAAACTATTAAAATAACGATAAAGAAATTCGCGCTTGATTCCAAAATTAGGTTATCGCGCAGGAAAATGTACAAACGGGACAAAATTATAACGATTTCGTTACTTTTGGCTCGAACTATTTCCGAAAGTTTTTTTTTTTTTTGCTAAAGTTTCGAATATTTTTACAAAATTACATAATATTTATTATGAAATTCTGTACGAATTGCATAATATTTATTCCGTAATAAATATTGCGTACATAAAACTTATTTACATTTATTTCGACAATTCATTGTAAATTACAATTACTGTTACAAGTTATTACATAATATTTATTTTGTAATAAATATTATGCATTTTCGTATAGAATTACAGAATATTATTACATTACAAAAATTATATAACATTTACGAAATGACATAATCAAAATACTGATATTTCGGGTATTTTAAAGAATATTTCGAATATCTTTCAAATATGTGTAAAACCATGATCGAATGAAGCAGTCACGTGACCCGAGTGCGACAAATTTTATCCTTCCTCATATCTAGCCTACATTAGACATTTGCGCGTGTACAAATATACATTGGTATGCATTGGGCATGATGCAGCGTGGAGAGCAAGTGTCCGCTCGTCTTCCGGAGGGCTTTCGGTGGATTCTCCCGGTGCTCTCGTTTCTCCGTTCTTTCCGGAGTGTCCCACCTCGGGTTGAACGAAAAATATATGCGCATAACTTTTCGAGACAAGCTGTCCATTCTTCGCTAAGTGATAAGAGCCCAAAATTACCATTCGCGTTTGAGCTCGACTCGCTTACGCGAAACGAAAAACGAAACGAAGAAAAAAAAAACAAAAAATGAAGGCTTTTGTCTCCGCCCAGTTTTCGGTTCGACGAATGTCACGGGAAGATACAAATATGTACTCCTCATTTTGGCAACGAACGAGATTCCTAGTTGAGGAACTTTGTTAATTCGTGTTTCGCCTCGTTCAAAGAATCATTAAAAGGGAAAAACGAATATTCTTTTCCTCGGGAAAACCATTTCCAATGTGAGAGTTTGCTTAATCGCTCTTCGAAAGTGGTTGAAGGGGAAACAGATTTGGAGTGGTGGGGGGAAGGTGGTGTTCCTGAATGTTGGAAGTTGGCAATTAGGCCGATAATGAGTTTTCCCTCTTGGCTAGTCCGACGGAAGTGGCGTTGTCCCTCCACCCTCCCGATTCGCTCCAGTTGCTTTTCCACACTCATCTTGGCTTTTATCCCGATCTCTCGCCAGCTTTTACCCAACCCTGTTGAATGCCATTTGCCAAAAAACCGAAACGTCATTCTCTCGAGACTTTCGCTTCCGTTTCGTCCCTCTCGTGGAGGCAAAGGTGATCGACGTAACCTCGAATACACTTTTTAAATCACTTTTCTCATAAGTGGTTAAGTTTTCAATGGACAATTGAGATTCAGCGTCTGTGGAGTTAATAGACGCTGCGGATGATACTTTTTTTTTAATCTACAAATTTTTCGTCCTTGAAAAATCGAGATTAAATCCGAGAATAAAATTAATCATGAGTTATATATTTTTTTCTATAACAGTCGTGTAACCTGCGTAACTAAATTACGGTGAATATACTTGTTTTTCAAAATAGTTGCTTCTCATTTCGAAAACGAAATTTTGCAATTTTGGGTTCGAACTAAAATTGAATCCAATATTGATGTTTGGTCATTTTTGACAGCTGGCAAATTGATAGCGAACGAATATTTCTTTGATCCAATGAAAGTTTGATTTTTTATTGAAGAGGGAAAAAAAAACTTTGTTTTGAAGATAAAAATAAAAAGTACTTTTAGAAAAATCGTGGATACTCGAAAAAAGTGGTACTTCGCTGGAACATCCATTATTAAGTTATTCGTTTTCATCCCTCGGTTGAACCTTCTTTTTTTTTCGTTCTTGGCAGCTGGTGCTTTTTTTAATTCGCGTTTATTTGCGCACCGAGGGTTGAAAAGTTATCGTTGAATGCGGATCGCGGAGAAGAGGCCTCACAGTCCAGGCTAAAGTGTAACAGGGATGGAAAAAAATCACCTTGACGATCTCGTCCTCGTTTTAACGCGCGCTCACACCCACTCTCGAGTGTTCGCTAATCTTTATTAACTTGGTACAATATACGAGATGAGCAGGCTCCGCTTTTTGCTCGTATGACGCGTACACGACTAACGCGGTTAGTTCCCGGACGATATTCCATTTTACACTTTGTGACGTGAAAAGGGCTCGTTGTATATTATGCTTGGAGCGAACCATCTTTTTTCCCCTCATATATCTGTGTCCGTACTCACAACCGTGTAATTCTGATCAGTCCATAAAAAAAGTACGTCTCAAAGAACTACTCAATAGATATTTTAAAAAACACTAACATTCTGAAAAACCTAAAGAACTATATAAATATAGTAAACTCGATAAAATAGTTTCTTTTTATTATTTATCTAAACTCGTTAATCCGAAAATAAAAAAAAAATGAAATTACATATTTAAAAAATTGAAAATTCATTATAATAAAAGATGTAAAAAATCGCTAACGAATAAATTCAGAATTTCGGACTAAAATAATAAATTAAAAAATTAGAAACTTGACTTTGGCTACTTTTGAAAGATTAAACATTCTTCGATTGGGTTAACTTTCGAAGACGCGAATACGAAAATGTATTTAAACGATGACTCGATCAATAAAATTTTTAAATAAATCTTTTAAATTGTAACATTTTTCATTTTAATATTCCGACAGTTGCAAAAGATATGTTAAATAAAATTATACCAAATTCTGTTATCATCCGTCAATGAAAAATTCTTCTAAATTTAGTCGTCATCTGCCAATTGTAAAAAATAATAATGACGAATTACAGTTACTCAGTGAATTGAACTCGGATCGCCCTGTGCATGAAACGCTGTAAAATAAATTTTTCCGTCGTTCCGTCACTCGGAATCCACGATGGTTTTATTCCAAAGGCATTCCATCTGCCCGGCGATCCGACGAATCTGGAACTATGCACACAGACATATGGAGCAACGAGATATCCGAAGAATTTGTGGACTTCATCGATACAATGTTTATTGAGGATGAGCGAGCTCAACGAGACTCTCGAGATCTCTCGATAAACTATGTATATCTTATATAGAATTTTGTCGCGAGTCTAGGTGTGTAAAGCTAAACGGAATGTTGGTTCGACCCTTAAACTTCGATCCTCGAGCATCGTACCCTCTGGCCAGTCTTCTCCCATCCATAGGTCCGTCCAATTGTCGTCATACGTCCGCACGGACCTCCCGAAATGCTGAAAAGGAATAATTCATTTTCTTACAATTATTAAAACAGCAGGAGCAATTTCGGAGTTTGAAACTGATGCGTGAAAACTCTCGGGAAACGTAAGGGAAACTCGCTTGATTCAGCGGATGAGAAAGAGAGAAAGAGCACTCTTGCGATTAAAACTGCGAAGCTGTTAACAAGCGTGCAAACACAGGGGATTTTAAGCACGATGGCATTAATATATGCAGTGTTTGAGAATCTCAATCGAAACTCTCGTTGGAGTCCTCAGTCATCAACTCTATCGTTCCTCTTCCCTCTCCATTTTACCCTCTTACTCTCTTCGCTTTCCCTCGCTTTCGTGAACGTCGTTGTACGTACTTACACGCGTACGTATACGTGTACAGATTGGAAAGCGTCGAACCTCGCTCCAGCTTCGAAAAGTGATCAATACTTTTGTCTCCTCGACTTCCCGACGCTGCTCTGATCGGAAGTGCGTACATACAGGCTTTCAAATAAAATATTCAAGCTTTTAAGAAACTACGCAAACGCTCGCGTCATTACTAAACGTAACTTTTAAATTTCTTCAGTTATTTCTTCACCAAGTTTTAAGTATGAAAAAGAAGAAAGAAAAAAGAAGGAAAGGTGATGATTCGTTTAATTTTTTTTTTCCTTTCTAAAAAAAAAGAAAAAAACAGAACATTCAATTACGCGAGTTAACACAATTTCTGATATATTTCGACTTTTTTTCCAAAAAAAAAGAAAATAAATTTGGTGACGCGTAAATACGTGTCACCATATTTTTTAAAATTTTTTTTAATTTTATATTACCACTAGATTTACGTAGATTACACTTCGCGTGAAACCGGAAGTACCATGGGGCGAGAAAGGTTGAACTTACGATGCGTCACCACTTTTTTTGCGTTATTTTTTAAACTTTTTTATTCAAAAAAAAAAAAGAAATGGAATTTAGTGACTCGTAAATACGCGTCACCATATTTTTGTTCTATTTTTTTAAATTTTGTATTACCACTAAATTTACGTAGATTACGCCTCGCGTGAAACCGGAAGTACATTGGGGCGAGAAAGATTGAACTTGCGATGCTGGGAAAGAAGAACCACCTGGTGGCTGCGGTATAAAAATAAATAACAAATTTCCAGGGAACCTCTGAACCGGTGGTTCAAAGTGTGCATTTATATGCATATGTGGAATTTACGAGTGGCTCGAAATAAGTAATACACTCGGGGTGTACGATGCAGCGTTGATGAGCGCCCGGAAAACCGAGGATCACATTTTTACGCGTTACGAATTATATCTTCGCCTCGTCAAAGAGCCGAATAGAGAAATCCTCGAATTTTCACGCGACGCTCAGAAACGTCGAATAATTATTTTAAAAACAAAAAAAAAGTAAGACGTAAGATCGAGTCGAGAATTACGTCTCGTCAAATGTCAAATCAAGCTTATTAACATTCCCGGACAAGTATTCCATGTATTCTTGATTCACCTTTATTCACTGAGCTTTTCTCGAAACGCGTAACCTGACAGCTTTCCATAAGTAATCTCAACGTCTTCGTGTGACGTTTAACGTTTCCATATTCATCGAGACGTCGAGCGATTAAATATGCTGGAAACTTCTCTCCACGTATTGATTATAAATACTCGGACCGTCGTTCTACGAGTATCTCGAGAGTTATTGCGATGTCCTATGAATAGCTTTGAAGATCCTCGTCAAAATCGTTACAAAAAAAAATAAAAAATAAAAAAAAAAACAACGGTACCTGTAACTCTGTCGCGCTGCGAAAGAATGGGTCTTCAAAAAGTGAAGAGTCACGTGGTTTCAACCGTCTCTCATTTGGGGATGAATTGAAACGTCTGAGAAAAAAAATGTACCCGATAATTAGTCTTCAGTCCAATAGAGTCTTTATTAAGATTTAAATGACTGACGTATCCGTTTTCAATTGACGTTTCAGTTGCATATTATTATTCCTTAAAAGAACACCAATTGTTTGATCGTTGTAAAATTTTGTTTCGGATTAATCGACGTTTTTTTTTAGACGTTTCGAACGAGAAGTATTTTCGTATTTGGATTTCAATCATAAAAGAGCCAAGCTATTCGCCATTGACAAAACTCGGAACGATCATTCGAAATTTGTATTTTGAAAACTGAATTTTGATTTTTTCACGCGAAAAGTGATTTTATTTATTGAATTTCGTGCGAGGCGAACCAATCGTTTGGTTGATAAATATATACGCGAATAAAAATAATGTTCGTTTCGAATAATTGATTTCGTGTTTATCGTAAGTAAAAGTATTAATCAGAAACAAAGGCTTATCAAAAATAAAAGATATATGAGTCGAATATAACTTTTTTTTTTTCAGTTTTCACTACTATTTTTATAAAACTACCGACATCATTTTTTCAAACGTATTTTTTTTCCAAATTCTTCAAAAGTGCTTCGCAATCGATACATTTCTGTTCCCATTTTTAATCAACTTTCTATCTGATTTTAATAATTTACACATTCGACTTTCCGGTCGTAATTCGATCATGCAGTTAATGTTTCCATGCCAGAGAGCTTTTACTCGAACGGCCATATTCTTTCATGGCGCAACGAGATATTAAGGGGGAAGAGAAACCAACGTTCCGGAAATCGTATTTCTAAGTTTCCCTATAGTTAGGAGGTCCCCGGCACTTTCCGGATGAGATTTTCCTCGCATCCCGGAACAATAGTAGTATTATATCGATCGATATTCCCCTTCGATTCGCCTCTCGTTATTTGCCCGGTATCTCGCTTAGCCAACTAACGAATAAAGCGTTTCAATATTCGAAAACAAAAAAAAAAAAAGGCAGGAATGAAAATTTTTCGAGCGATATTTTCGACAATGTTGGAATCACGAACGCGGAGTCACCAGAGTTCATTTCATTGGTAGCTACGAACGTAACAATGCCCGGAATTAATATGATAATTATCGATGTGCAAGAACTAAAAGCACACGCGAATTGTTTCACGGTAGCCAGTCAGTCGAAGTGATTTAACGAAATATCGGATTTATTTGAACAGCGGGCCACGCCTCCGTCCAATCAGATCAGCTCGGAGTTATATCGCAATAATGTTAAATACGAAGTTCTCTGTACACTCGTTGAATGCACAGACCGGCGGCCATTGCCTCTATAGAAATATGTGTACCCGAACCTTTTCATTAAATGCTTGAATAGACTACGTCACCATGCCACGAGGCCACAACACTCTCCTGTATTGGGCCAGATAACAGTATTCCATCCTTGTATACACGAAACCTCCGGTCGTTTTCTACATAAATACACCCGCCTACAAATACATTTACCAAGTACATGGCCATGTATAAAGGTGGTTGCACCGAAAGCTGCCCTTATCCTTTTATTTCGTCTCTAACAATTCTTTTCTAAAGACGCGTTTGGGTTAGGTAAAGAAAATATTAATTAATGTTTTTTTTTATTGCCCAGTAAAGAGTCTTGATCATTTGCAATCAATGACTGTTCTATTTCTGATCATTTTCGTAATTCTCAAAAAGTTTATCTTAACATTGTTATTATTGCATCGTGGAACCGATACGGACTACTTAAACATCTGAATGTTTGCAAATATGCACGAAAGTGAAGTTGCGATCCATCAATCAAATTGAACAAAGAAATGTTCATCGAATATTCAATTATTCGTATAATAAAATTGATACAAACTGACAATGGTAATTTATCAAACTGTTTATTTATATTCACGTGACTTGGTGAAAGAAATTATTTTCTACTTTTAATTAAATAAAAGCTTGTTTTTCGTAAATATTTTTATAACGCAAACAATATTTCCTCATTCGTATCTTGCTCATTATTTGTAAACTTTGAATTATCGTTTTCCTGCTAACAATGTCCATCGAATATAGCAATTTTGTAAAATCGATATTTTCAGCCAATGAAACGACGATTGCACAAAAATTGCCAGATTGTACGCGAAAGTGATTTCGATATCGTTTTCCAGCGATTGATTAAAGCGAGAACGCTTTTTAAAATGGGCGATTTTCCAAATTGCCATCTACAATACGTCAATGTACACGTATCCGTGAATACGGTTTTATATGGAACGTTTATGATTATTCCGTCCACTTTGCGTCACTCGGTAGCCTCGTGTTGAGCCCTGTTAATTGTTTATTAATATCGGCGGGGTGGCGCATCCACACGCGCTTGTCAGTGTATTTTCATCATCGAGACATTCGTTGACGCACAATGGGCTCACTCTGGATAGTATTGAACGTAGGATAACGGAGAGAACCGTTGAAGAGTACACCACCTGTTTACTCCCATCGAAAATCCCATGACAATTCACCGAGTTCGCACGCCGGAGATAATAGTTATCTCCTCGTACAGGCGTATAGAAATAGCATATCCTGATTGGTTGATTTAACCGCTAGTGGCTAATTAAATTGGTAGCGATAAAATAACGTGAATTTCGCCTCTGTGGCTTCATTCGTTCGTTCCTACGAGCAGATAATTACCTTTTAATTATGGGCTTGATAATTTGCCATTTTGAAGAAGTCAATATCTGGTCAAACGATGGAGATTGCTCCGAGATTTCATTGAAAACCTTTTCGGCTTGACTCGTAGCCAAAAAAGTAATTTTTTATATTATTTTAAAAAGTAAATTTTATATTATTTTAAAGAGTAATTTTTTAATACATTTTATTTTTATTTACAACCTTGAAATTTTATAATAGTATTTTTTAAATAAATTTTTACATATAACTTGGAATCGTTTATAGATCGTTTAGTTAAAATGAATTTTTCGACAGATTTAAAACGAACCGCAACCTCATTTTTAATTCCGGCTCATGCAACGCGCGTTTTCCCATCGCAGAGAATTTTGGGATCGTTAATCTTCGATTTTTTAATAAGAAATACAAACGCCCCGCAACTCCTCGCTTTTAATTATTCAAACTGATTCTCCACTCAGTCACGTGTTACTCGCTGCATCAAACCACCAACGACCCACGGCTTGTTCGGAGATAAATAGGGTCGACAGACTTACACACCGTGCTCGGTTACCCCGAATCACCCAATGTGACCACAGTCGAACCAAAACTGATGCTTTCTGTGTACAGCTTTTTGATGGAAGGTTCCAACTACCCGAGCGTGTTCTAATCTACCAATTTCTAGGATTAAACGTGGCCGTACACGCTTTTATCAGACGGATGCTGTAATCATTTTTTATCAAAAGCTTAGAGGAATCTGAAAATTTCCAAAGGGGGTCAAGCTACATTTTCCAGTATTTGAATTCTCATTTTTATGAAAAGTTCCAACTATCACGCGTTCAAATCTACTAATATCGACGGACGGTGCAACGACTTTGTTTAAAGCATCGATAAATTTGTAAAATTCGAAAAGCAGTCAAAGTATATTTTCCAGTAGGTAAATCCCCATCGATGTCGTTTTCTGATAGTGATGGGATATAAAGTTTTTCGCTCGAGGTACATAAATCGAGACGGAATTTTTCTGTCTCCTCCATCGGTTGGAGCTTGAGCCGGAGGGAGATCGAGACAGATACGATCATATTGTAGAGATCCTCTTGCCTGCAGTCCTCGTAATCCTCATTCCGGTCGCGTGAGTGAACGCCGGGAAGAGAAATATACGAGTGTGCCATGAGGTTGTGGATGTATGGCCACGCAGGAACCCACGTTCGAACTCTTGTACACCGAGTACACGTATAACGTTCTGGAATCGTGGGGGCGAGTTATTCACGAGAATTTCAATTTATTTGCCCGTCAAATATCGCCCGTGCCCACGCTCGATATGAAGGGGTTGTTCGGTGACGTAGATGAGAAGCGAAGGGCGTGAAAGAGAGAGAGAAAGAGAAGAAGATAGAGAGAATGAAGGAGCACACGAGGAAGCGAGAGAGGTATGAAAACTTTCGTCCAATGAGCAAGAGAACTCCAATCTGAAACACACACACACCCGCGCTTCTATTCATAAATATATAACTGTGTGAACAAACGTTTCGAGATTGAAGCTTTTATGCATACGCTGTACGGGATATTCCAGTAGAAATTGAAAAATATGTATCCGAGCTTTATGTCCGCTGGCCGTTTTATTGATTTTCAAAATTCATCAGTTATTGGTCGAAACGAAGATTCGTGAAAAATCGTTTCTTACCAACGTCTTCAAAGTATTAGGACGTTAGTTAGGTTAGATTAGGATATTTTGATTCGTTGAATCGATATCGAATCCTTGGCAATTTTGTACAGTATGTACGATGTATTGGGATTTTTAATAACTTCTTTACTCTTTTGTAATAATTAAAACGTTGTTTTTTTTTTTTTTTTTTTTTGGAAAAATAAAGTTTTCTTAATAGTTTCGGAAGTTCAGCTGGTGTCAATTGATTCCAAATTATTCCGAATTGGATATAAAGAAATCATAGATGAATACAACGGTTAATTTTTTGTTAATAAATTTACGAATCTTGGAAATCAATGTTGACACGTATAGTTTTTCTTTATCCGTTTTGCAGAACACATAATACTAGACAAAATAATCATATGGAATTTCAGTTATGTGAACTGATGAAACACGTACCTCGAAACTTAAAAAAAACAGTCTTTTACAGATATCTGGTCGCTATTTTAGAAAAGGAACGTTTGAAACGTAAAAGACATGGACAGCTGATTCCTTAGCTTAACATTTAACACAGCTATAAAACCGAGTTGGCTCTTTTAGTTCCTAAGAAATCCTATCTGCTGGTTATCCCAAATTACCAGCTGTATTTCAAATTACCAACGGTATCCCAAATATCCTTTCTACCCCCTAGTTGAATTTCTCGCTAATCCTTTTTTTGGCACGAAATTTGACACGTTCAACACTGTCGTTTTGGCAACGCCATCCGTTGGGAAACCACGAGAAGTTATTCGACGTTCTAACACGTAACATCAAGGAAGTTGTTACGGAGGTTCGTTCGAACGGCTTCATTGAAGCCGGAAACGTATAAAAAAGTCAGAGAGAGAGAGGGAGGGAGAAAGAAAAGTCGCGGGAGTGTGTGGATCCGATCAAACAACGGATACTCAACGATTTCTCGTTGCGGTGTGCTCTGAGGTCGGGAGTAGACCTTGTATCGATTTCCAATTTGGCACGAGCAGACTGCGTGACCTCGCTCATTGATTTTCGGTACGTGTAACCAGCAACCGTTTGCCCCCTGCAACCTGGGGATATCATTCGACGAAGGTTCCTTCGTAGTTATTCTATTCAATATTTTGTGAACGTCGATTATTCCGATCGCTCAGTTCGAACCGCGGTGGAAGCCACCGGAGCTCATATTTATATTCACTTCTCGACTCGTTCTCAAAATTCACTTCGTACTCCTTGCTCTTTAGCTATCTATGAAGATTCCAGGCTGGAAGTAAACCAGGAATACTGGATGTTGAAAAATCGATTATTTTATGGTTTTAATTTTTTCATTATCATCCAAAAAGGTTTTTGAAAAATAAGAATATTTACCTTTTTGTAAAATAAATACAAAATAAAACGTAACGGTAAATATTCGGAAGTACAAATCCCGCTAAAAAATGGGAAACCAAACAAACGAACCCAAACGAACAAAGCCCAACAAACAAACTCGAAGAAACAAAAAATAGGCTCGATTCTGACAGGAGTTACACCTCCGATAATTCACTAAAGTGATAAAAGTAAAAAATAAAAAAAAAAGGAATAAAAAACAAAAAGTACAAAGTAAAAAAAGTAAAACGTTTGTCAAATAAAAATATAAAGCGTCTCCGATTGGCGTTTCGATTATGCAAACTGGAGAACGACCGGAGAACAACGACGTTCCCGTATTCGAGTAGAATGTTGATCGAGGATTGTCCAATTTATGGAAAACAAAGAAAATTGGTTTCGAAAGAAGTTGGTTGATCGTGAACTCTCGGATTTCTCAACTTTTGGGATTCGTTAACACCGGGAAGTTATATTTAGGAATCGCAGCTTTGTCTTCGAGTTAATACGAGATGGATAAGATTTGAAGACGAGGCAAATTGCGCGTTCGTATAAGAATAACAGTTGCGCACTTCTCGTTCTCGGTTGTCTTATTCAACCGGTAAATAATCACGGAAATAATGACTAGCGAATATATGAATATAGACACGCGAGTTTAGCCGGGCTTGGCGGACCCGGAGAGCGAGAAAGTACTTTACGATTCAATTTTCACTAACTAGAGCGTGGACTAATTAACCCGAGGGCACTCTTCCTCTCTCTATTTCTCACTCCCTTCTCGGTGTCGTCGAGAGGGATGTTCGGGAGAGCAGGCGGTGGTTGAATGCCCGCTCGCCGTGAACAATGCATAGAGGATGAGTCGAAGGGGGCCACGGAGAGTCGGAGCACTCCATTTCTCACGATAGTTCATGATTCTACCGCAACCGAGAGAAAGATTGTAACTCGCTTGATCCGATACGAAAAGTTACCTCGATTACGAGGTTTTCGTTGGTGACCGGATTCCACGTGCGCGTTTCAATCCACGTGTAAATCCGATGAACAAAAGACTCGGAAAATTAATCGGCTGATGGGGAGAACAAAAATCCAAACCTTTTTTATCATTTTTTCCCTCCAGTTCTTCTGGAAAAATTGAACTACGAAATCAGCAAAGCGTTATCCGAGATCCTTTTTTTAAATCCCAATGGTACAGCTCGTCTGATTCAATTTCGACGTCTGAACGAAGAAAAACCATTTTATAAATCAAAGCTTGTTGACTCGAAGAATTTTTCTAGTGTTTTAAAACGGTAAACTTCATCTTTCGGGAAATCTGTTTTCCGTCTATGAAAAGTGCAGGTCTACAAAATGGTCTCGAAGAGTTTTTAAATTCTTGTTCGAAGCTAAAGACGTCATCAACGAAAATCCTTTATAAATCCATATTTCTCTTATTTACTTTCCAATATATTTTCCCCTTTTTTCCCACTTCAAAAATGTCTTCACTGGAAGCTCCAAAACAGCCTCAATTTTTCTTTCAGTTTCCAGACTGAACAGTATTATTTTGACACATGAGAATCGCTCGTAATTTACTAACGATTCGTTTGAATCTTTAACAGAGGGAATAAGGACATCATGAAAGTTGTACTTTTAAGAAATTTTATTTTTGTAAAATTATGCTCGTGTTTTGCTAAGGTTGATATTTGATAAAGCTTTCCAGGTTTTCGTAACGAACCTTCTCTTCAATTTTATTTCTGTTCTTCCGTCCTCGAGTAGTTGTTTTTTTTTTTTTTTTTGTTTCATGATACTTCACGTTCCGACTCTTTCGTTTCCACTCTTTTAGGTAGGTACATACGTGCGGGTAAGGACGTGAAAGTGGGATATCTCTCGCAGACTCCACTTGGCCGTTTCATTACTATTTTTGTTCCTTGTGACGTGAGAACGAGCACTCGTTTTCATCCCCCTCCCCCTCTACCCCACATCCTTAATTGCTGCATCGTCCGGCGGCTCGATCTCGACGAACAAAAAGCTCACGTGACAGGAAAGTAGAAACAGGGAATAGAACGAAAGAGCTCTTTCATTCTTCTCTTCCCTCTTCGAATCCGCTTAATCGCTTCTCATCACGCGCGAGATAGCTTCGAGTATCCTTCTTTCCCGGCTAAGGATACTCCAAGGATACTCCAAGGATACGACGAAGGATACACTTTTTTTTTTCTTCATTCAACTTGGTCATTGTCACAAGTGAAAGCTTCTGATCCTTTCAAACCAGGCGAAAATGAAAAATCGTGTGCCACTCGATTGGGTCAAGTCCGAGAAAAGTGAACACCTTAAGATTATAGCTTGATTATTGTCGATAACGTACAACAGAGAAAATCAAAGCAATTATTTTAGATATCAGTTTTTATTCAGTCAACTTTCGAAAAGCGTAAACGATGCTGCTCAATCAAATTGAAAAAAATAACAACGGTTAGTTTTTTTTTGCTGCTCGAAAGAAATGTTTGGGTTTGTTCGAACATAAAAAATGTTTTGTTTGGATATATCATTTTTAAAAAATTCGGATATATTTTTTTAATGCGAGAATATATTTTCAAAGAGTTCCGGTCTTTCAATCGTAATTATTAAATATTATTAACCAAACATTGTTATTAATTATTATTTAACAGTTTTGTTTAAAAAATATACATGCAGGGGTGAAAATCTGCGATACAAAGATGAGTTCTGATTCGTGCAAAGATCAAGCTAGATATCCAAGATAATTAGAGATCCCTTAAACACGATATTTAAATAAAAAAGGTTTGATAGAACATAAATTTTCATTTTAAAAAAATTCAAAAAACCTTTATACAAAAATATTTTTCCATAGGCTCAATAAAATAATCATTTTTAATAAAAACTTTACGGAAAATTTGTAAAGTTTTTAAATTAAATAATTAGTGAACCCACTATTTATTTAATTAAAAAATATGCCATCCGGCAAATACAATTTTGTTATTCCAACCGTTATTTTAAAAACTCGACGATTTTTCAAAATCCTAATTGCACGTATCATCGAAAGACGTCATCACATTGGACGTTGAAAAATTTGTCGAAGGGCTTTATCTTATTTATCGAGTGATAAAAAATAATACGAAAAATCTCGATCATTGAACACCGTTTGATTTCGAAAAGCTTCGGGATTCGCTTCCATTTCGAGCGGTTTCGTCGAAACGCTGGGACGCGGTATCGAGAGCGATGAGCGTGGAGAACAAAAAAGGGTGCACCCATGGACACCGTAGGATCAAGATAAACGGCAAATACGCGTCGCCCCATTTATAAATGTATGCAAAATCCGTGAACGCGTATGCGCATTATGCATGTATTTTCGTGGGCGTACATACGAATATTTGTTTATGTATGTGGAAGCCCATATTCGTATTAACTTCAATGGGAGTTATACCGACCTCGTGGATGGTGCTGGTTCGCGGAGAAATTGGACGTCGAGTAATGGTGCGTGAGACAGATCTGACACGTATCAATCAGCCGGATGGAATCCCGCTGGAAGCCTCCTGTGCTCCCTCGCTCTCGCTCCTTCTCTCTTGCTGTGTTATGTGTACAGGGTGATCGTAAAAGTCGAAAAGAAATACTCGATGTCTACCCGAATCACCCTAACGCGCGCTCTGCTATCTTAAAAAATAATAATAATAATAATACCTGATAAACTTTTTTTTTCGTCGATTTTCTTGTTGGGTAAATTTCCTTATTTTTATATTTTTTTTGTCAAGGTATTTTGGGAAATTATTGATTTTTTAAAATTGTTTATCTCGGGGTGGAATGTTTTTTTTATTATCTGTATTTCAGTGGCATCCTGTGTTTAATTATATTATATTAAATATTTTTTTAATCAAATTTCATTTATTAAAGATAAAAATCATTTATGATGTTGAATTAAGAGGTATTGTATTTTTTTTAACATATTGAATTAATTCATTAATGAAAATTAATTCATTATTTAATTACTGAAATGAAATAATCTATTTTAAATGAATTAAAAATTGATTGTTTAGTAAAAACAATTAAATAATTGTTTTTGTTTTATTGAAAACTAGAGCGAATAAGAGATATCGGTATTTTCTTTTCGTACGTTCACTCTCAGGTTACCCTATACATAAAACTTTACGGAGCTATATGGCGAAGTATTTTCCTGATACGGTTACCCGCAGCTCCATTCGCGCAGCGACCATTTTCCGTGTGCATACATATTATTATGTACAATTGCAGAATATCCAATCCGTAATAAACCCGTGACGCGGCACACCGCTATGGAAACGCATCTATGTATATATAGCTGACACATCCACACCCGCATATTTGGCGACCGCGAGAATCCCGAAGTCTACTACAATCTAGACAATTAACGATACGACACAAATTTTATTTGAACGAAATACGATTTTTTTTCGATCGCGAAAAATGGTCAAATAAAATAAAAAGTACAAGTAAATTTAAGTACGAATAAAATGTACAAATAAATTTAATTACAAATAAAATGTACAAATAAATTTAATTACAAGTAAAGTGTTCAAGTAAATTTAATTGCAAGTACAATTTTCACACTTGTGAGGTTATGAAAATCTCCTACACGACTTTAATTAATTATGAAATTAATTATTCGTAAACCGAAACACTAAAAGCACGTTTTTAATTTACAAATCCAAAATTCCCACCCTTCATTTAAAACTTTCTTTTCGTCCAACCAGTATTGACTCAACTGAAAAATGAATATCGAAGGAAAAAACTCAAACGAAGTTATTTCAAAGATCGAAAATTCTGACAAGCGCGGAAATAATAGAAATAAATAATATACAGAGTCGATCAATCGATGGAGCGTTGAAGGGCTGATATTTTTTTAATGGATAACTGACGTGAAAACAAAAAGGTGGAAAATGATGTTTCGTTCTTTCGTGATCCCCTAAATTCAGAGGGGACATTCCAGTGGCGAAAAATCTTCCCCTAGGGTTTACCCTTATCGTGCGAATAGAGGGACGCAAGGAAATACGTTTTCTCTTCAAAACGACGTAATGATTTTTGATGTAAGATTTCCCCCGGAGCTCGGCAAAGCTTCTCCAGTCGATCAGATACAAGTCCATTTACGAGAGACGCCGGAGATGCTACTGCTATTTACAGAACCCGAGTATTTGCACCGCTAAACGAAACACCAAAAGTACGCGAATGTTAGAAAAAAAAATATATATAAAACGAAGGAATTACCCCCCGAGAAAGAGGAGAGTAAACCTCGTCGAGAAATTCGGGCGCGTGTTGGAAAGCTTACCGTCGTCGTTTCGTGATTTTATTTGCACTTCCGTTCGTTCAAGTTCAGCCTGTTGCTATTTATCACTTTTTTTTTTCTCTTCTCTCCACCCCAATCGAATTAAGAAAAAATTCGATCTCCGATGGATATCGATCGGCGAGATTTACCGCTATCATTAAACGGGATTTTCTTTTCTTTTTTCAAACTTTTCAAACCGGAAACGATATATTTTGTATTTTGCAGATGGGAAATTTAAACGAGCATCCACCATCTTTGTTTTTTTATTTTCTGATTTTTATGATTTTAGTATTTTTACACTCGTTTTATTTCTATCTTTTCTTGATTTTTTTATTTTCACATTTTTTAAATTCCCTTACTTTCCTGATTTCTATATTTTTTTAATTTTCGCGTTTTTCCGATTTTTTAATTTTTTTTATTTTCTGATTTTTCGGATTTCCACGTTTTTCTGATTTTTTGGCACCCAGATCAGCTTCCCGTTTTCTGGTTGACGCGGTTCGTCGCCGATGCGCTTGTAAGCGGTCACCGCTCCGAGTATCGTCGATGCGCAACGGTTGTTAAACTCGAAATTATTCCAGAGAGAAATCTCGAGCGGGCATCCACGAGTCGTAGTGAAAACGACGTTTATACGCTCGCCGAATATAGTTGTCAGACAATTTAATCTCTCGTGGTCTCCATCTTTCGTAAATTCGATGTCGCAGTTCTCCCTGGTTCGGTCGAAATGCAATCTGGCCAAGTGACGCATCTGTTGTAAGAGACGTTTGCGGAAATTCGCTGACGTTTAATAAAGGCGTGCTCGAGTTGAGGCAACTATATTAACGGGAGCTGCCAAGATCTTTGCAGTCCCTGGAATGAGACGTTGAACGTACGCGCATAAGTGACACATGCGTAGTAAATGATCATGTCGTACCTAACTAATGGATTAAACACTCCACTTTCTCCTTGACACTTCGCTTCAATTTTCATGAAAAATTCAATACCCATACTTCGCTCACGAGTTCGCTCTAAACTTTCGATATTGTCCAAAAATCGCCATTCCAAATCAAATTGCCAACATATCACTTTTTTTGCATCTCCAATAGATGAGGAAAATTTTGTTGTTGTATTGATTCCTACTTTCCATTTTCCGTCGTTCGATAGTCGATTGAATAGAAGTGCAAATATTTGAGACTGAAATTTACAAAAATCACGGTTTTTTGCATTTCGAATAATTAAAAAACATTTTTTTTTTTGTAATTTTTAATTACAGAATTTTTTCTCCAATTTATTTTTTGCTATTTTATGATCGATTGAAAAGGAGAACAAATATTTGAGACCGAAATTTACAAACATCATTTCTTTTGCATCTCGAATAGTGAAGAATTTTTTTTTTTCAGGAATTTGTTTCCTGTGCTTTTCAATATTTATTTCATTAAAATTAAAACATACACGTTTTTATAAAAATTACAAATTAAATTGAAGAAAAAAATAGTTGTTTCTAAAAGCAAATAAAAAACATTCAAAATAAGGTCGTATATTCTTTTTAATGGACAACATTTTTTTTTTTCAATACAAAAAAATACAAATTGAGAAATTCAAAAAATAAGCAGCAAGCGTATAATTTTTAAAAGTTTCATATATAATCCAATTTAATATATTTCCATACACGAGTCGTACGTTTGAGAGCACTTAACGTTATTTAAAAAAAAAAAATGGCGGAATTAACGATTCGAGGTTGACTGGTTTCTTTTTCGTTTGCCATGCGAACGAGGTTTGCGGTTCGCTCACAGGCCTGTCTGCAAAACAAACTCTTTTTTCGTTTCCGAAATAAAAACGTTTCGGCCCCGGGACCACTTCAATTTCACCGCCTTTTCTCCTCCCTTTCGCTTCCTCTCTTCGTCCCCTCGTCGAAAGTACCTAAATGTGAAAAGCTTGCTCTCGAAGAGAGGAGAGAAGGGCCATTGTACGATTCGACTTTGATGATCTCTGGAATGGATAGGAAAATATATTTGAGTGCTTCAGTCCCTCAAATCCACTGATAAACAATAAGAGCAATAGAAAAACAATTGATTGATATTCCATTGTAACGAATATACTTTTTCATCCTTTTTCAAGTCGTGTTCTTTTTTTTTACGAAATAATAGAATTTTTTTTAATTTTTTTATCGTTAGACTTTTTGACAAGAAAAATAGATTTGAAAAAATAATAAAAATTTTCAGAATTTAGAGCTGTCGTTTATTCTTTTTAACAATTATTCATTTTTCGATTATGGGCGTGTAATTGATTGTATTTTCCACCTTTGATAATGCTGTATCACTTGAAATACCTTACGAAAATTGAATTAATCAAAATTCATTCTGTACTTAGAAAAAACAATATGTACTTTTAAAAAATGAATTCTACTCCACATAACCTTCCGATTTACGATGTTCCGTACTTAAAAATCGTAAAAAAAAATTGAATGAAAATCAATTTTAACCCCGCTTTTAGGAAAAGTCTCTGAACCATAAATTGCCTGTACCATTAAAGAAAAAAAAATGAAAACGAACGATTTTAAGGTATATGTAAATCGATATTGAAAAATCTCTAAAAATTGAAAAAAAAAAACTTGAGTAATTTTAGTTCTTGACAGAATAATAATACACGAATTTTTCAAAATGAATTTTCCAATCTATTTTTTATTCCAAACTAATTTTTTTTTGTGACTTTGAAATCTATTCGTCTGAGAGCCTTAGAAAGCTTTTCACGTTTGATTTGTTTCGACGTTTCGTTTGCGAAGAGTTTCGGATCGACGTACCAATTTCTAGACGTTACGTAGGCTTTCAAAGTGGACAAAAGACCCTCTGGTCTTCACCCTCTGGTTCTCGGTTCATCTTGTATACCAGCCTGAAAATCCGAACATATTACGTAGTAGGTTTCCACCCTCGATGAGAGGAACGAACGGACGATAAGCCCGATCGAAATAGACTGGCCCCCGATGCTTCGAGGCTCTGACTGCGATCAAATCTGTCTGGAGTCTGGAGAACGAAAACCCACCAGCTCTGACAATCTTATGCATTTCGCGAAACCCTTTTTTTTTTCATCACTCGTTCGGATCACTCTGCGAGTCGACTTCTTACTGCAATTTATTTGGTCAAACGCGAGGAACCGTCAATTTTTTTTTCATTTTTTAAAAATAGTATTTGAATTTTGTTAATTTATTTTTGTTCCTGTTTAATCACGTTTTTACAATAATTGGAATATTAGAGTGGTACATTTTTTTTTAGGATAAATTCAATAAAATCTTTCATTCTATAAACAAATAAAAAAATAAAAATAAATTATTTTATTTAATTTATTCAATGAATAATTAATATTAATTAATAAAATAACATTTGTATTCAATTAAGATCCAGCAAACGGTTTTAAAATTCCATCGCTAATTGCGTAAGCGGATAATCGTTTCAATCATCCTTAACGATTATCAATCAACAAACGAAATTTGTGTTTTGGCGCAAGTTTTTGAAACCGCGAAATTTCTCGTTAGCCTAAGAAAGCGATTTTTTTGGGCTCTTTTGAAGCCCAACTTTTTTCCTCTTTTTCCCGAGATCCCATGAAAATCCGCAGTTGAAAAAGATTTTTCTTACTCAAGAAGAATAGGGAGTGGAAAAATGAAAGAGACGAGGATATATAGCGACCGCGTTAGAATTTAATAACTCAAGTTTGGAGAGTAGTCTTGTCGAGCAGAAGCGCATAAGGATGCCACAAAGATGCGAAATTAAATGGGAGATTTTTCCCTCGAAAATCCTAGGCCTATCTTCCTCGCTATATTTACGTTTACGAAAAGTGTCGAGGGACCAGCCAGTGAAGAAAATAAAGTGGAAACGATGCGCGTTGGTCAGACCACCAAGAAATATTATTATTCTCTTCTGTAATTCTTACTTTTATTCCATTTTGTAAACATTAATTTCAATTTGAATTAATTAAAAATAAATAATTCATTCATACCGTAAATAATTACAATCTTTTTAAATATTTACATTTGATAATTCATACTTAAGAGTTAATTGTAAATACTGATTGATTTATTGATTATTAAGATAAAAAGTGAGTTAATATGATAACTTATTAATTAATAATTAATTAGTAAATATCAGTACTGATATTTACAAATGCACAAATAAAGTACGTACCAATACATAAAATACTCCAAAGTGTTATTGTCTAATTAATTAATACTTCCTATGTAGGAATTAATTATTAATCACTGATTAACTAATTTTTTACAATTAACAATTACCAATAATCAGTTATGTTCGCGGAATAATTATAACGAACACTCGCATTTTATTAAAAAAAAATTCTATTAATTCTATTTACAGATTTAATAAGTCAAATCTTGCGAGTGCAGTAAACGGAGCGATGTTCAACCCTGACACGAACGATAACGAAATTACACGACTCGAAATAACCAAAAGCTTTCCATTCTCTTAGAGAATGGAAGATCCAGAATATTTAACATTACCGCAGATAGATGCGCGTCTTGTTACGACTGATCGCAGCCTTTGGATTTTCGTCTCGGTAAACTCGACTAATTTCGTTACAATCTTGACTAATTAGCAATCAAAGCTTGTAGTTACGGTAGACGCCGATCCCTGAGCATCCGTTTGTATTAATACTTTATCAAGAATGATTCCGTCACACTCGAATTTCTCGTAGTAGTTCCATCATTAAACGGATCTCGGATCCATTGAGGTTGATGGAAGTACCCTTTTCGTCCCTGACATCAACGATCGGTTGAGCGACCTTTAACATAGTTCTATCGTGCTGGTTTAATCCATAAGATTCACATAATTTTTAACAATATTAAAAAAATTTTATTTCTATCATTTTAATATATTTAATTAACATTTTTACAAATTTTAATATATTATTTTTTAATATTATATATTTTTTTCATTTCGATATATACAATTATTCCGTAATATTTCAATTCCACTATTCGACCTAATTTCGGAATAATTAATATTCGAAAACCTGAATTTCTCAAAGCAATTTTTCTTCGTTGGGTGAAAAAAAAAACGAAACTTCCGGTTACTTCAAACCCAAACATATACAAGAAAAAAAAAATGCAACGTTGCAACGTATAAATTGAATAAAACCAAAAATAATAGTTGAGTCAGTGCAACGATTAATATTAATCAATTACTTAATAATTAATAATAAACCGTCGATTAATCGTTTTCACTCGGATAAGCTTATTTAATATTAATGAATTTTAATTCGTACATTCGAGATTTTGGAAAATAATATCTTTAATATTTTTCGCTACACGACTGTAGTATGGAGCGATTGAAATACCTTGAGTATCGTTCGTACGATCCTCTGATATCCGGTATTACGTGGGAAAGTACGCGGACGAAGACAGCAAGAACAGGGAGAGTCTTGTCTGCGAAACGGTCCGATTTAATCGACGAACGGTAAGGCGGAAGAGATTAGTAAAGGACGGGCAATCGCGAAGGGAAAAGGACTCGAGTGGGGGCAAAGAGAGGGGGTAGAGAATTGGAAAATTGAATTGTCGAAACCCAATAAGGAACGCCCGTACCAGTTTGGATACGGTTGAGACCACTGGTGCGATTGTATTATTTCGAGAGTTGAACAGGATCAGCGTGGAATCACGACGGCAAAGATTTAATTGTACGATGTGACGTGAATTTATAATACAACGAGACGATTCCAACAAAAAGCATGGGATATCAGTTCCAGCCATACGAATTAGCTTCGCGTTACATAAATAATTCGTGTCCTCAATGATCTCGTATTTTCTCGTTTTAATTAACACGAAATTTTACCTCTCGTTTCAATCCGGCCTCGGTCACTGAATTATTTTCGTATTCCGTGTGATTGATTGATAATCTCGAGTAACGACTTTTCGTTTCTCAGATTTCTGAACTCAATCCTCTGATTATCGAGAGAGAAACGCTTACGCCGTGTTCTAATTGGATCTCTGATCGCACCGTTACTTTTGGATACGAGTGAATGGTTTTTTGATTGTTCGATTGTCTTTTTCAATTTGATGAGAAAAATCAACTGGATATTTTCATTCTCGTTTATTAACTCATTAATACGTAAACTCTCGTTAATTGATTGCGTTAATTCCTTTCAATAACATCGAAAACTGTACAGTTAGGATACAACAAATATTCATTCTTCTTAAAGTCTCGAGTTATAGGAAATATTTCGATAAATCAGTCGTAATTTCAGGCAATTCGAATTTAAGATCAAAATGAGAGAAATTTTGAATGTTTTTATACGATTCATTCGAGACCTGAAATTTGCAAAAGAAAAAAATTTTATTAATTATTAAAATCAAGAAATTAAATGTAAAAAGAAGAAAATCTAGTAAAGAAGATTTTGCAAAATTGCAAGAAAGGGAGAAAAAAAATTAAACTGAAAATGAAAAATATGAAATGAAAGAATGAAGAAAAAGTAAAGAAATCAGAATTGAAAAACTGAACCCGGAACGAGGCAATTTCAAACGTCATCCACTTGAAGGGCTTTCTCGAACTTTTCATCTTTATTTCAACATACGCAATTTTCTCATACTTCGATGTGCTCGACGAGAAGGTAGCAAAGTTTGCTCGCGTATACCAGCCTGCGTAATACTGTTCTATGGTACCAATGCTAATATTGAATTCGATCGTGGATTCTCATTACGTATGTATGTAAAGCAGATTGCCGTTGCATCTACATCACCGATAATACGAAAATGCCACGGGATCTCCATCGCGTTATTATTTCTTAATCGTCAAGTTATTCATTCGCTTCTATTGTTTCAGCGATTTGATTGTTTGAGAATCGATTATCATTATAATTCGTAGTACCGATAGGGAAACTGATAACCGTATGTTGACTGGCCTAATTAATAACAATTACGTTGTTTGAGTTATCAAAATTCACGGATTATAAACGAATCGTAATTTATATATTGACAAATTATTCGTTATTTAATTATCCGCCATGATTTCCGTTCATTTCCCACTTTTTGATGAAACAATTTCATCCAAGAATCATCTCGTCATCATCATTTGCTCATCTAGAACCATCTAGAACCTCAAAGTTATCGCCTAGCTTGAAAGCAGTTTTTTAAAAACTTTCTTGGAATTTTTTCTTCACGTACCATCGAAACAAAATAATTTCTAAATCGTACATCATTTTCATAAACATTTGAACAAACTTAGTGAATTTTTCGAAATCCCTATATTGTATATAATCGAAGATGCAACGCCTAAAAAGAACACCCAAAAAAAAAAAAAAACATTGCTCCACAGCACGATTTCGTCCGTTCCGCTTATCTAAAATTAAAAAAACCCAACCTCTATTTTAATTACGCGACTCGAAGCTCCAAAGAAAAGAAAAAATATGAAGTTTTTTTCTAAATTTTCCGATCGGTCATAAAATTTAGACGGCGGTTTCGGGACTTCCGTGTGAAGTCGTGGGAACGACATACGTGACGTAAACACGAGTTGAAACGGACGATGTTAACGCTTCGGTTGTATCTCACCCGAGGCGTTCCAGTGGCCCTCTGTGGCCTTATCTCGCGTATCGCCAACTTTCGAGCCACGAAACTAGTGTACCTTACGCCATCTATCGCCACCGAGCTCTTTTACGTTTAACGATCTCTGATATATTTATATACACGTGGCTGGTTGCGCGAATCCGCTGGTCGCGTGCGCATGCTCGGACGAGTCTCTCGTTCGCTCCGCCCGGCTCATTGGTTCAACCGCCGCCAAACCAGTAGCTTGTAGTTGCCTCCGGTAGTGTGCTATGAAGCGCCTCTTGTTGACAGTCACTCGAACGCGTCACGAAACACAACGATGCTTATTTATCGTTGTCCAGGCTAGCTTGACAGAGGGTATTAACTTCGCGTTAATTACGAGAACGTCGAGAAAACGAGAAACGAGCTCTTTTTATCTCTATCTCTCTCTAGTGATCTTACACCCGAAATACTGCCTTCTTGGTAGTTTTTTAGCACTTTAGAGATCATGACCTGAAAGTAAACGTTACTTGAAGCGTTTCATTAAAAACAATGATTGATCGATTATTTGAACATCGTTCGAACTATTTTATCAGCTACGTGTTTCATTATTTGATATTATTCATACGAAATAATTCGATATAACTTGATGATTGAGTATAACCTCGAATTAAAAACTTTGAGGTTATATTAATATTGCGCTTTGTGTCTTTTCTGGACTAAACAAGCGTGGGCAAGTGTGCGAAAGCTTACGTTTGCCAGCGTTAATCTTGACGTCGGTAACGTTCAAGACAATGAACATGCTCTGTATTAATTTGATTGTCTCGTTGATTCGATATTCTCGATTGTCGTATCTCGTGATTCTCTCCGAGTCTCCTTAATCTCTAATTATCTCCAGATCTAGTTTTACATACGTTTCTAAAAAAATAGTTTACGGTTTCCACAGAGCTGTCGATTATTGTCTATCATAATAATTCATGAGTCTTCTTTCGTTGATTTGTTTCGTACTGTACGAATTTCTCCAATGAAAACATCAAAAAACCATTTGTCGAAAACGCCCTTCGATTTCCAATTTCATTTCTAATTATCCATGCTTTTTTCGATTCCCCTTAGTAACCCCCCTCCCACCCCTTCCTTTTCCACTCTCGTTGAATATTTTTCTTTTTCGCACACGCCGTGCGCGCATGCGCGCCAGGAACTTTCGTATATACGTTTGGAAGAGCGAGCGACGTTTATATTTGGCTTTCTCGTCTCTATCCGCGTCCATTCGTTATGACTAATAAACGAGGAGGTCGCGAGTGTTAATTATTCGTGAATACACGTCTAGCGCCGAGAGAAGAGCTTCCATGACTTTTCCGAGCTCGGAGATACGTTACAGCTGCGCGATATGTCGCGTTTGTGTACACGGTATAAATGAATATCGAACCTGGCGTACCGAGAGAACGGGCGTACAAAAGGTTTTACCAATTCTCGATGTTGAGCCCTTTGCACGCCCAGTTTTCACCGTCAGTGACGGATCGCGTTTCGCTGATTCGTATATTTGTGCGGAAAAGTCGAGTTTGTACGACCCATTAATTTCTCCTCTCGAGTCATACATCGCTTCGTAGTTATAGGTCCCATTTCGATCAGGATGGTCCGTCTAGAGTCGTTTTATCCAGTCTATTTTCAAACCGGTATTGCAATCGAACCGTCAATCCAAAGTGGTTCAAAAAATTACTGAACATCCTTCGAACATTCCGGATTACGGGGGAAAAATGTATTTACGAGAAATTGAACGGCTAAGTATTTTGAAAAAATCATGAACAAATGAAATTGAAAATAATTCGCGATTCCGTTCACTCGAAAAATCAGAACTTCTGGAATTTTCAATATTTTAACGTAAATTTTGAATTTGACATTCTTCGGATACAGCACTTTTGGGAAAAAAATAGCAGATCGGTCTACGTTAAAAAAAAGGTTTGTTTTTTTTTTTTGGCACGCGATGTTGCGTTATTTTGAAACATGGAGAATACGAAAACTTTCAATTAGATGGCGACAGGAATGACGCTCGACGCCGGAAACTGTGGAGTATTGAGGATCAAAGTTGATAGACCGATCGATTTTACTCAGGGAAATCACAAAGGCTCATGAATCTCCATCGAGCGGTCGAATCGTAGTTCAACGATGAATTCAACATCCACGCTAACGAAGTCCCGATTGAAAGCTGGTATTTCATATTTCCTTGAAGCGAGGGTAAATACTTTACAGCCCCTTTTCAGTGCTAAAAATACCAAACGGCTTATTGATATTTTACCAATTGCATGAATTATGCAAACGCGTAAAACACTACTGCCAACTTACAAGTTGATCGTTCGATATCACAATAAAACCGTGACTTTTCGTAACATCGATCTTCCCTTTTGTTGTAACAAAAAAAAAATCAATGAAACACCATTTTTAACAAATTTCTGAGCAGCGCGTTGTAAGACCCAAAACAGTCGGCATTTTTAAATTTTTCTTCGTCGTTTATTGAAAAAATCAACAAACCGGGAACTACCCCTATCGATACTTAATTCGATCGATCTTTTTTTGGGAAAAAATATTTTCGAATCAACCTCCCAAAAGTGCCACTCAAATTGACCTTCCAAAAGAACGAACAACTTTGAAAAATCTTCCTGTTTTTTGGATCCTCTCAAAAAATCCCCTCTCATGAAATCTTCCAATAAAAATTCAACGTTTCACTGATTCGCCAATTGCCGAAATTCTCTTTTGCCTCCAGTTTGGAATTGAGTAATAAGTAACGAGGACTGAATAAACGAGACGTCTCGAGTTCTTGTCTCTCGTGAAAAATTCGCAGGCCTGACACAAGGGTCGCTCCAGGCACGAGGAAAAGGGAAAAACGAATAAAGAGCCAAGAATAAAGTAACGACAAGAGCCTCGCGAGGGAAAGGACGGACGAGCAAACGGGAGAAGGAAAAGGGGCCCGGGAAAACCCCCCCCCCCCCCCCCAAAAAAAAAAAACATTACTCGACTCGGCAACAATAAGAGTGCCTAGATGAAAGAGTTTTGAATCCTCGAGCTACTCCGTTCCGTTTCTCCTTATCTTTTATTTTTCTTTCTTTTTTTTTGGTCCCACGAATACAGCTTTAAAAAATTGTGTAGGCGTATCGCGTATACAGGGTAGGACGACAACGACAATCCAAAGGGAAAAATCTTCTCCTAAGAATTTTTAGTCCCCGAGAAAAAAACACACACACATTTTTTAATGGTTTTCAAGCTCACCTATAAGTTTTTTTGTTTTTTAATATCCTCTGTTGTATGGGCGTTCGAGTTTATTTTTGATTTTTCAAAAAGCTGGTCGAGAAAATTAATACGAAAAAAATCATTTTTAAAGCTTTTTTTTCGGACCGTCTTATTTTATAAATTTTGTTTTTTTTTTTTCGCTTTCGGACGTATTTTCCTTTTATTCGAATGGAGCGATTAAAAAATAGAATAATTTAAACAAAAAGCATCTCTACGATATATCTTCCGTAACTCATTGTTTAGTTTTTTTTTTTTTTAATTTTCGTATCTTCCGTGCGAAGTTTCCTTCTTAAAAACAACTCGCTGAAAAAATCGACGAAGAATCTCATTGAAAATATACTTTCCAAGGTCAACCTTTAATGAAAATCGTAAAACAAAGGAATCGTTGATTCCTTATGTTTTTACGTTCCTTTTGTTTTTTCATACTACGGGT
Source organism: Ophioninae sp. A BG-2022a (assembly GCA_030523105.1). Lineage (NCBI taxonomy): Eukaryota > Metazoa > Arthropoda > Insecta > Hymenoptera > Ichneumonidae > Ophioninae sp. A BG-2022a. The sequence continues at coordinate 32,786 of JAPYZI010001362.1, forward strand.
TGATTTTTATTAAGGTAGAGGTCGGTATCGAGCGCGGTTGTACGAGCGCTTGTGCAGAACTCGAAAACGCTTCGATAGCGCGCAACGCTTCGAAGTGGTTCCGCTGACCGTCGCAAACTGAATTTCCGATAATTGCGTTTCCCGTCGCCTAAAATGATAATTAAATTTCTAGCTCGAGTGCCCGCTATGTCGACCTCGCTTCCTCCCCGTCCATCAATTGCGCACTGACGCTCTCGCGCCCGTTTCACTTTTATTCGCGCGTGTACGTCGATCCGACGAACGCGCGTACGGGTACTCGAATTATTCACGAACGGATTTAAAAAAAAAAAAAAAAAAAAAAAAAAACACTCCGCTTTTGCCACCGACCGCACCCAGCATGATACTCGTTAGCGAAAAGCTACGAATTTTAAAGTGCAATCGAATGCGCTTTCGGTGCTAGAAGCCCATCGGATTTTTCCACTTTTCAATCGATACCCACCGAATTATGAGTGTTAATTGAAGGCCGGGGAAAAATGTGGCTGAACCATCGGGAAGAGGAACACGCCAGTGTCGACAAAAATTTAAATGCCTATGAGAACACACGATTCTTCTATTTTGCTTATTTCGGTTTTTTGTTTGTTTTTTTTTTTTTTTATATATATTATTATTCTTTATATTTATATATTATTATTTTTTATTAGTTAATGTAGTATTAGAATATATTTTATATATTATTAGAAAGAATAATCAATTATTATTATTTATTAGTTTATATATTATTATTCTTTACATTTTTGCGTTATAGTGCGATAATTCGTAATAAAAATATCTATCCATCCATCGATCTATCTCTTTCTAACGCTTTCCATATTTTGCTTGGTCGTACGAAAGACGAATCGCAACCTGGTCGGCCTCGTCGTCATCGTTGGGTCCGCTCGTGTCCGGTCGAGCGCCTGCGATCCTTTTCCTCCGGTTGAACAGTCGCGAAATCCCCTCGTTCATGGATCGATAGGAATAGAGATTTTCGTACCGTAATGCGAGCAACTACCTCGGAAGTAATGCGGACGATCAGCCTCGCTTTGCTTTTCTCGAGCGGAAAAACCCTTTTTCTTTCTCTCCCACTATCGCGCGACGCAGAATCGCCCGACGAGTCAGCGATACTTTCAAGTTTTGAAAATTTCATTTTTCGTTAAACCAGAGCTCGAGAAACTTTGGGTCAAGTCTCGATGCGACGAGCTGAAATTTGACGCGGAGTTCGCTCTACAAGGATTTTAGAGCAAACTTTTTCCCTAAAAGAATTTTAGAGCACATTTTAAAGCTCTAAAAAGATTTTTGTTTGGGTTTATTTGGGTTTAATCAGCTTCGTTTCGGTTTGGGTTTGGGTTTGTTTGGGTTTGGTTGAGGTATTCCATAATACCATAATAAAAACCATAAGAATAATAATAATGATTATTATTACAATAATAATAATAGTAATAATAATAATAATAATAATAATAAATAATGAGAATAAAATAATATGAAAAATCGTAACAATAGTAATACAATAATGAAAATAATGAGAATTGCGACAAACTAGTAGCTAAGAAACGAAACAAAATAAAATAATCCGAAAATTATAATGAAATAATGGAGAAAAAAAATTAACTAATAATAATGAAGGAAAAGAAAAGAAAAAAGAAAATAAATCGGCTTAAACAGCTAGTAGTTCGCAATTTAACAAAGAGAGAGAGAGAGAAATAGAGAGGACCGAAAAAAAAGAGGACGGAAAGGGTGGAGTACCGGAGTACCTTCCGGAAGCGGAGAGTGCCGTATCGGCAGTCTACCCAACGGTTTATCGATTTCGTACCCGGCATCTCGTTTTATCGTATCTCGACCATATTTAGCGCTCCCAAAGGCACGCTAACATACATCAAACGCTGCTAAAAGAGTCTTTCGTTTTGAATGAATATTCGTGGTACGCGAACAATTGCGGTTGCGACGTTTCACGATGTTCATCAACGTTGATCAGCCATCACGGCTTTTCCAACTTTTTATCAATTTTTTCGTTGTCCTTTTTTGGTTTTTTTTTTTTTGGCACTCAATTTTTTCGAATATTTTTCCTTTTTGCTTTCTCTTTTTCATCGTTACTGAATGTTTTGAAAAGTTGCTATTGCGAATGGAACGTTTCGTATAATTTTTCGTTCGAAATGGGAAACCGTAGCAACGAAACAAAAGATTCGAATCTCGATTAAAATACAAGCACAATCGCTCGTTTCCCAACGAATCCACGAACCTCCGATTGTAGCGCCCTTCATCAGTAATTGTACTTACATTTATAGCTCGTTTTGTTTTTACAATTAAAATATATATATCGTTTTTAGTCGATTGATATAAGCGTGTGTAGTTTCCGGATCAACCCCTGAATTATCAGGAGGGGTCAGGCAAAAACCTTTTCCAAACACACTCATTGAATCTTCGTTGCATATAAGCTCACGCTACGACCTTTTGAAGTATCGTAATTTTTTGAGATTCCGAAAAAGTGGCCGGGGAAGTAGAAATTTTTTGTTTTTTTCGTTTTAAAAGTATTAAAACGATTGATTTGATCGGAAATTTTCCGCTGATTACGAATATGCCCGAGATTTTTCCGAAAGTACAAAATTAGACTGGGAAAATGGGAAAAACCCATCCTAGAATAGTTTTTCGACATGTTTCCCTCGAAATTTTAGGTTTTCGGGGAAATAAATGGTATATTCGTGTTCAGGGGACAAAGTTACATCGAAATGGACCAATAAAAAAAATATTAAAAATCAAAAATTTTTTTCGATTTTTGG